>CAJHQP010003585.1:0-65400 GCA_905132765.1 Moricandia arvensis
TATGATTAATGAAAAAATTAGGAAAGTGTTTATGGTGAAGAAAAAATATCCTAAGGATGGAAAAGAAAAGAAAGTCAAAGAAAAGTATATGCTTTAGAAAAAAAAAGAGAATACACTAAGGAAAACTAATCTGAATCAAAAGACTCATGCGGAAAAAGAAAATAAAAGGATATTACTAAGTAGACTCTTTTAGAGGTCATGGGTTAGGTTGATAAGTGATGATTTAGGATTTTTGTGCTTAATCTCTATGATCCTTACCTATTGATGTTCTTATTGCTAGATTAGAATTAGATAATCATAATCTAGAACTTAGGCTATTTCAAACCCAAATGTGTGATGAAATGCTCGAATGAATTAATCTAAGTGTTTTGTATGGTAGGTCAATGAGAATAGATGCTTAAGATAATTAGAGGTTGAATAGACTTGTGATTGACGCATACTTGATTGTGATTACCCAATGGGAATTTCTTTTAGTTGTATGACTAGTATATGAAGTAAGATCTTGAAAATGAGTTAGTCTTCTTGTGTGTTTCTAGTAGTGATGTTTAATTTGGATATCGGTCCGGTTTTGGTTTGTTTTTTTATATTTCGGTTTACAAAAATTATCTATCATATTAAAATTATATCTACTTTGGTTCAATTCAATTTTATATACTTGCGGATTTTGATTTATTCGCTTTATACCAAAAAGCATTACTATATTTATCTTCTATAATATTTAGTGAAATAATTTATACTATTAGAATTGTATTTCTTAAAACCAAATAAGATTTTCAGTACTTCAGGTTTTAAATAGAATACTTTTTATTTTATTAAATTATTAAAAATAATTATTAAAATAAAAATTGAAAATTGCGTAAATTTTCATAAAATAAAGATAATTTTAAAAAAAAATTTATATTATATTTAATTTGATGAAAATGAAAGAAAATCAAAAAAAACTTTTAACTTAATATAAGATAACAAGTTGATAAAATTAACATTTCAGATATGAAGATCATACTATTAAATAAACTATGTATATATGTGATCAGTTATATTACATAATTTACATATAATTATACTACTCCAGTGAACAAGAAAAACATATAACTATACTACTATATTCTAATTAATCGCGTTTTGGTTTTATCGGTTTATAAACCCAATCATATCAATATACTACAGATTTTTTAAACATCATCCATTTAGTTTATCCGGTACTACCAAATCCAAACTATTTTCTCAATTTTGGTTCTGTTCGATTTTAATTGGTTTGGTTTATCGGCGGATCGGTTTAAATTGGTTTGCTTTTAATGGATTTTATACCCCTAGATGCAAGGATTAGCATTTGAATATTCAGGTAGTGTAGTGGCGTTTTATTCTTGATAGAAATAAAACCACTATCACTGAAATGGAGGACAAGGGAAACCTAGACCATGAACGCAATATTCAGTAAGTTTCCCATTTTCATGTGACATTGTCTTTTAGCTTCTTTTTGTTTTTGAACAATTTTATAAGTTTAGTTTCAATCATGACCATTTATATATGCTTCTTTTATATCAAATGATCTACAGGTTTAATTTCAACCAGTACATTTTTCCAACATCAAATGTAAGAGAGACTTTACAACCAATGTGCTCCAGGTGCGCAAAAGTTTCAATCAAATATGTTCTTGTACTGTCAGAAATGTATGTATAGTGGTAATAAAATGGGCTTAATTGCCAAATAACCAAGAAAAAAGACATTAGATTTTGGGAGAGAGAGTAGAGAGAGATAGGAAGAGAAAGTAGGAGAGGGGGGAAATTTAGTTAGTTTGTGAATTTGTGTTTTTTATGTATATAGGGTGCAATTTCTATAAGAAAAAAAAGTCTATTGATACCAACTGTATATAAACTATCAATTTTTATACGACAAAAAAATCTATCTCCAATAAAAAAATGCATAAAGAGTATACATTTCTTTCCTGCTGAAGTTACTTTTGACTGAAGAAGACCCTTTAAAGTAATGAACCTGGCCAAAAATTATCATTGTACAACTTTAATATCTTTAGTATCCAACCCCACCTTCTGGTATATGATATAAAAACCTTTTGGATCCGTTGTTTTGTAAATTAGAAGATATCTTAAGGTCCGTGATGAATTTCATTTTGAGAACTCTGTTTTCTTTGTTTGGACATTTGAACAACTTGGAAAAGATTAATTAACTAATCTAGCTTAATTCTTTCTTAGTTTTTAAACCTATGGGTTAGGTCTTCTCTATCACTAACAGATTTGAATTATCTCTCTGTCAGACAGATGAAAGAGTAAAAAAAAAAATGGAGGAGGTGACAGAGCTGCTAAATATGTCTTTTTCACTTTCTCTCTCTCTTTGTGCGGTTGTGTTTTTGCAGCTTCCCTTACCTCTCTTTCAGAAGAAGACTCAACAAAAAATGTTTCCTTTTTCCTTTTAATAATTTTGTCATGTGAATTTTTTTCTTTTCTCTTTCCCTCCTTTTTTTCATCTTTGTTCTTTGTTCATCTGTCTGCAATCCCATTTCATCTTTTTTGGCCTCATGAGGGGTTGAACAAATTTCTCTAAAAATGGGTTGCATCAGCTCCAAGAACGTCGCATATTTAGGGGACCAAAGTGCCTCACCGGTCCAAGACAGGGAAAACGCCCCCGAACAGGACTTCTCCTCCACGAACCAGCACCATAGAGTCTTTGTTGATCATTCATTGGAGGCGAGTCACAATAACAGGCGGTCAAGGAAATCCAAAAGATTGGGCGCTTCTGATTTAAGGGTTGGTAAGAGCCTGCTTTCAGGGCTGTCTCAGAGGAACGTAGACGCTGAGCATGCGGCTGCTGGTTGGCCATCTTGGCTTTGTGAGGTTGCGTCTGAGGCTGTTCATGGGTGGGTTCCTCTTAAGGCAGAGGCGTTTCAGAAGTTGGAGAAGGTTAACATTATGGTTTCCTGTAATAGAAGGTACCTGGACCAGAACATTTAAATAAAAAAAAGGATTAATGAATTTTCCCGTGTTGTAGATTGGACAAGGAACATATAGTAGCGTTTTCCGAGCGAGGGAAGTAGAAACCGGGAAAATGGTGGCTTTGAAGAAGGTAAAGTTTGATAATCTTCAACCAGAGAGCATTAGGTTTATGGCAAGAGAGATTTTGATTCTACGCAAACTCAATCATCCCAACATCATGAAACTTGAGGGTATTATCACTTCTCGTGCATCCAGCAGCATTTATCTTGTTTTCGAGTATATGGAACATGATCTTGCCGGTTTGTCCTCAAATCCAGACATCAGATTCACCGAGTCACAGGTACTAAAGCTGAAATATATGTAAATCAATCTTTCTTTTTTTTTGAGATTCTATCTTTTTGATTCTTTTTATTTCTTTTTGATTCTTGTATACAAGATCAAATGTTACATGCAGCAACTACTTTGGGGACTAGAGCATTGTCATATGCGAGGTGTAATACATAGAGACATTAAGGCATCAAACATTTTGGTCAATAACAAAGGAGTTTTAAAACTTGGAGATTTTGGGCTAGCAAATGTGGTCACAGCTAAAAACAAACACCAATTGACAAGCCGTGTGGTGACTTTATGGTATAGAGCTCCTGAGCTTCTTATGGGATCTACTAGTTATGGAGTATCAATCGATTTATGGAGTGTGGGATGTGTTTTTGCTGAGATTCTCATGGGAAAACCTATCCTAAAAGGAAGAACCGAGGTAAGATTACAAATATCTTGCACATGAAAAAACTCTAAAATAATTTGTATATATATATATATAGATGTTTATTCTTTAAAATTATGTATTTGGTATTGTAGATTGAACAATTGCATAAAATCTACAAGCTTTGTGGATCTCCACCGGAGAGTTTCTGGAAAAAAACTAGGCTTCCACACGCAACTTCCTTCAGGCCTCAACATACATATGAAGCTACACTCAGAGAACGATGCAAAGAGTTATCAACAACTGGTGTTCTTCTATTAGAAACTTTACTCTCTATGGAAGCATATAAGCGTGGGACTGCTTCATCTGCACTTAATTCTGAGGTGAGGAATATTTTCAGTTTCCCATTTGCTCCCTTTATTTTCATCTCTCAGTTTTTTTTCTTTTCATTCTTCTTATTTCTTTTGACTCTTTAGTATTTCTTGACGAGGCCTTATGCGTGTGATCCTTCTTCATTGCCTAAATATCCACCAAACAAAGAGATGGATGCTAAAAATCGCGACGATATGCGCAGGTCAAAATTCTTCTCTTTACTTGTATCCACTTTTTTTATTATTATTATTATTGTTCAAATTAAAATACTGAAGCCAAAACATCTACATTGGAGGACTCCTGTGTTGTTTTAGGAAAGAGTAAGTTTAAAGACTATAAATGCATATGTTTTTGTTATTTCAGGAAAAGGGCAAACCTCAAGCTTCGAGAATCTGGAGTTGGCAAGAAAGAGAAAAGACCACATAGAGCAGAACACGATCCAAAGGGTTACACTAAGCTGCCAATAAGACAGGTTTTATTTTAATTCGACTCTCTCCTCTTTCAGCTTAGTTTATTAAGACTCAAGAGAGGGTTATGCCTTGCAGGACACGTTTGAGGACAAGAAGATAACAAATGAGGCTTCACGAGCCAACACAACAACAACAAATGGGAATTGCTATAAACTCTCTGACCTACCAATGACGACAGGGCCGGCTAGTGGTTTTGCGTGGGCTGTGAAAAGACGAAAAGATCCTGATAACATCTCCACTCTTACCTACTATCAACCAAGCTCAAGGAGCCAATTGAGCGAAACAAGTGTCGCTTTTGCCAAAAACACTTTTGGTTTGAACCTCAAACCAGAAAATGGGATTCAGGGAGACAACGATGATCAGATTATGGAGGAGTTACCCAGTGAGGACAAGCTAAGCCGTACTGGTAAACGACACGGATCACTTGATGGGTCTGGTTTGGATTTCAGCCAAAGAGAGGAGGATTCTCCATTAAAGAAGAACTTAGTAAGTACTCTTCTTTTTTTTTATCATATATACAATTGATATGTGTTTGAAGTTAAATGGTTGTGATTGTTGTTGTTGTTGCTGCTCCAGGAGCGTCTACAGTTGGGAAAACAGAGCATATCAGGACCGCTGATATTTAAATCAGGCAAGATCGACCAAATTTTGCAAAGGAACGAAAGTAATATCCGGCATGCTGTCAGAAAATCCCACTTCAAACTGGGTAAAATAAATTAATAACTCATAACTAAACCGAGAAAAAAACCCAGATGGTTTTGTAATTTATGAAACCACTTCTCTTTTTTTCTTTTTCTTTTTTGGCAGAACAAGATGACAGATAAAACCAGAAACTCAAAAATTATCGGGAATGACAAAATTCCACTTTTCATCGTTGTTAGAAAAGGAGAAAAAAACTTGAACTAATACGGAAAAATTTATGAAACCGATGAATACTGTTTCTGAGCCCTCTTCGTTCTGTAATTTTATTTTATGCTAGGGAAAACCTACGTATGTAACTTCACCTTCCCATTTAATTGGGTTTTTAGAAGAGCCGGTCATAAGTTCTCGAAGCCCCATACAAATTAAAATTAGTAATTTGAATATCATAAAGATATATTTAATAATTTATGCAAAATTTGTTTATTATAATAGTTATACATTTTATAAAAACACACAAGAATGTATAAAATTTTACATGTAAATCAGACCACATCAAATGAGCAATTTTTCGGAAGACTCAATCCCAACTATCTTTATAAAATTGGTGTCGACAAAATTTTTTTAAAATAAAATACAAACAGCTAACTGAAATATTTTTTACAGAATTACATGTTACATAGTTTAATTATCTTATTTTTATGAATCTGTTTAAGTTCTATGTATTTAGTAACTTAATTTCAAATTATTTATGCAAATAATTATTTATAAAGTTTTTGTAATTGTGGACCCTACAAAAATGTGAGTTCTATTCAAATGCATCACAAGAATATCCTCATACCTAGCACTGGTCTTTAATAGCTTGTTACATAATTGCAAGGCTAAATGAAATTTGATAATTTCTTCACCATCGAATTGATCTCCTCTTGAATTTCTTTTTATGAGTTGTGGGAGAGTTGAGAGTTTTGTCGTTGAAACTCACCGTTGACGGAGTTTAGAGTTTGTTGGAACCATTTTCGAGAGATTAGTGGAACCATTTTTGTGATCCGAAAAAGATGATATTAGATACTTTTCAAATGTGTTTGGAGAATTTGAGACCGCCTTCTCTCTCCAGTGGCTTAATGCTTCTTGAATGTGCTGACGTATGTATAGATAAGAGAAATTGTCAAAATATCATATTTCTATTATCATTTTTGATGTTTATTTTTATTATTTTTATTTTTATTTTTAAGAGGTAAAAATAAACTTATATTCCTAAAGCTACTTAATTTTCAAAGTTTAATGTTGAGGGGTTTGGTAGGATTTTGAAATGTCAAATTTATTTTTTTATTATTTAATAGTTTTTTACTTCTTAAAAAGGTATTTTGAAAATGTCTATTTAGTAAATTTAACAAATGAATAATGGTATCAATAATGTGGTGAACATGAAAATTTCCCTATATAAATATATAAGAAAAAAATGACCATTTAATTCTCCAAATATTTGAAATGGGAGATTAATTCAATATGTCTCATGTCCCCTTGAAAATTTCTCGTGTGCTCCCTTATTGTAATATAATTTCTTTTTTTTTTATTTAAATAGAAAAAGTGGTTAAAGATAGATTTCTCTTTAGAAAAATCATTTATTTACAAGACCCAACCTAAAGCTATGACCCACCAAATCCAACCCTAAAATCCGAGCCAACCTAAAGCTAAACGACAACGTTTCCCAATCCACCCAAAGTTCAACTCTTCCACTTCTTTCTCTCATTTCGTCGTCTCCGTCTCTCGACTCTCTCTCTTGCAAAACCGAACCCTAGAGTCTCCATCTTCGTTCCTTGTTCGTCCTCCAGCTAAATCGAGAATCCATCAATCTCTCCCTCTCATTTCTTGTGTCTCAACTCTCTATTTGTCTCTCTTTGCGATTTAAACCCCTCTGAAACCCTAGGGTTTTGAAATTGGATAAAAACTTTTTAAATCTTAAGTTTAGGTATATGTTATAGTGAAATAATTTGGGACCGAAGACTGATGCGTTTTTGATTTTCCGATTTCAGTGATAAGTTGTATTATATTGTTGTTAAAAATGATATAGGATGATGAATTGTGTTGTTGATGAAACTTAATTGATGTTGTGTTGTTTTTTTGTGGTTTGAATTTGGAGTGATTCAGTGGTTGTGTGTGTAATGTCTTGTAAAGGAAAGTTATGAAGGGGGAAACTTGTAAGTTTAGGTCGTATTTTGTATTTAGGTTAGATAAAAATTGGGAAAACTTGTAAGTTGTAGACGAAACTAAGGTATTGTCTTTAGTAAGCGAGTTTGTACTATAAAATTGGGGGAAAACATGGTGAAATCTTAGATTTGGTATATGTTGTATAGAAAGGTATTTGGATTCCTATTTTGGGCCAAACTGTTGCGATTTTGTGGGTTTTTACTGATAAATTGAATCTAATTGGTGAGATGCCTTGTTAAAACATAAACTATGAATTAGAGTGAAAATGTATATGAATCGAGTATGTATTCAGTTGAAGAGAATGTTGGGTTTTAGGTTATGGAAATTGAAAGTAATGTTGTTTTTTGAGATTAGTGTAGTGAGGAGAGTCCGTGTAGTGATGATTGTCGACTATGACCATGGTTTAGAGTTAATGTTTTTGTGATTGAGTGTTTGATATGTGAAACCGAATTGGTGATTGAGTCTTTCAATGTTTGAGAATACATAAATTGAAAGGGAATTGGAGATTTATTGATTGAGTGAATGGTGTTGAGATTAGGCAAATTACTCGGTTGTGACTAAATGTTTGTTGTTTTGGGATTTTCATAGGATATAAATAATGGCAGGTCGTAAGAAGCGCAGACAGAAAAATCAGAATAATAAAAAAATAGGAAACGACCACAAGAGCCCGAAGAAACATTGCTCCTATAGTCGAAGAGTTTTCATACGTGAACTCAACTGATGATTTGTCTACTCCATCCAAGATAAAATATTATTTTGGTTTTAGTTGAATAAAGTGTTACTTCTCGTGTATTGGGTTTATTGGTATTACTAGTTAAACTAGGACATAACTGTATTATTGGTGTAATTAATATTACTAATACATAATTATATTAATCTTGTGAGTAGTAGTTAGGACTAAAAAAATTTCGTTGGTTTTATTTTTCTTGCAGGAATGCCAATCACTGTCATCTTGTAATTTTTACTTCAAGAACACTGAGTTTACCAAGACGCATAAGATACAGATCAAGTGCTCTGTGACCAAGACTTTGGATGTCATCAAAGAGCTTAAGGATGAGTTTTCCTGATTTGAAAGGCACCCTCAGTTTAGTTATTTTTTTCACATGCCTCGAGAAGGAAATTTGAAGCCGGTGGGTATGTGGATGCTTTTACTGCACACTATTCCCTTAGACGAAGGAGATGACACATCTTGGTTTGCAGTTAATGGCGTACCCATCTGGTATTCCATGAGGGATCATGCACTCATCTCAGGATTGGACTGCCAATGGTTACCCACCTAATTATGAGAAGTTTGGAAGGTTTGAGTTTGTAAATAGGCATTTCAAGTCACATGGCAAGATAACAATGACATTCGTGAAAGCAAAATTGTTGACTATGTGATCATGTGGGGATCGACTCAGAATGGCATTCCTATTCTTCCTAGGCACGATTATCAGAGGGAACGAAAAATATGATGGACGCATGGACCCCTTCATATCAAGAGTCGTTAATAATTTGGATGTTTGTGAAACTTTTCCTTGGGGTCGCTTGATGAAGATGTTATATGTTCAATTAATAAAGTGACAGAGTATCTCAAGGAAACCTAAAAATGTCAATTTCTCCGCATTTATAGTTCCTTTAGAGGAAACTTATTCTTAAGTTAAATTTTACTTGTTGTATGATTGTTTTTTGATAAATTATTTATGTAGGTCATGATATTTGAGTGTATTCCAGCTCTGAATGCATGATTTAGAGAACAAATAGCATACTGCATGAGTAACTTTCCTATGATGTGAAAGAAGTGGTTCCAAAGTAACAATATGAAGGGTTATCCACTTGAGGACTTGTATGACACTTGAAGACTTGTACGACACTCTTGGAGAAAATACGGTAAATAATCTCTATCAGTTATTTTTATTAAGTTAGTGGGATACAATTTGTGTAGATGATATTGTTTTGCTTTATATTTCAGGTAACTAAAAGTTTTTTTTGGCTCCTAATCTGGATGAAGAAACTCTCATGGCACAAATATTGGAAAAAGAGCTAGAGTATGATAAAGAAGATGGAGTAAGTCACATGTGGAGTGTATGACTTACTATAAAGGAGAAGCCTATCTGGTGGAAAGAGTTCTATGAGTTATATGTGGTTGCAAGAGAGTTTCCTAAGAAGAAAGACAAAGAGAAAGTGTCTGAAAAGGCATCCTCCTCTAATCATGGGTTGGAGAACATTTTGAAAGGGTTTGAAGAGAGGTTGTTGACTTCCTTAATTGAATTGAATTTGAAGATGGAGACAGTGGAAAAGCGGCTTGACGGCATTGAAAAGAGCTAATGTGTTCAAGCGAAAGCTAAGAAGATGAAAACAATGGAGAAGAGGCTGAACGGCATTGAAAATTGCCAATACTTTCTTAAGGAAAAGGCTAAAAAGCTGGAGGTAGTGGCCACAAAGCTTGATGCCATTAGAAAGACCAAGATTTCATGAAAAAGAAGGTTAGAAGGATCACAAAAAAAAACAGAAAGAGAAGGATTTTGACAACCAAGGCATGGATTTTAACATCCAAGAGATGGATTTTGACTGGTTTTTTAACAAAAATAAAGTTGAGGAAGAAGAGGCTCAGACAGATGATGCCTAAATGATTGAGCAAGAGGCTGAGAGGAGGAGAGAAGAGGCGGATGCAGCATGAAAGAGAATTCTTTCAGAATCTAACAATGATGATGTGGAGAAGAAGAAAGAGATTAATGAGAAAGTTGAAAAAACGTGGAGGAAACTGTGGCTAAAGAAAAAGATGATCAAGAAAAGGTTGAAGGGAAAGATAAACAAGAAGAAGCTGAAGGCAAAGAGGTTTAAGAACAGGCTGAAGGGGAAAAAGTTCAAGAAGAGGCAGAGATCAATGAAGCTCGAGTTGAGGCAGAGATCAATGAAGGGAAAGAGGTTGGAGAAGAATATGAGGATGCTGAGAGACTAGAAAAAGAGGCTGAGAAAAAATCCGAAGAAGAAATGTGTATGAAATACACGGAGGAAGAGAAAGCATGGTAGGTGCTTACTACTTTCAAAAGCTATGATGGATTTTTTCCATTTTCAAGAGCTCCTGCTATGGATTAGAAGGATGGAACTTCTGCTCCGGTTGAGGATTAAACCGAGGAAACTCATACACCATCACGTGGTAGGACTAAGGAAATAGCCGCGAGAAAACTAGTTCTTACACCACTACATGATATACTTAAGGCATGCAGAAAGAGAAAAGCTGATAATCCACATAAGTTGACAACGCCACCACTGGAAAAAGGCCACGTGCACCTTCACAGTGGCTTTCCTTTCCTTTCACCGAAATGAATACTGATGAGATCGATTGACGAAAGAAGAAACCTAAAACCAAGGCTTAGAAGATTATTGGGTTAAAATATTTGGGATGTTTAATATTAACTCGTCTTTGTAGTGAACTTATGTAGGAATGTCTGTTTAAACCTATGTTTTGTTGATGTGAAATCTTGGAAATTTATTATTTTGGACTTAAATGATTGTTCAAAGTAGTTCGAAGTAGCATGAATTACACAATAGTAGTAACTAGTTCTAAGTAGTATGAGTAACATATAGTAGTCCTCGGTATTGGTAGTCAATGTTACACATAGCAGTTCGAAGTAGTTATAAGTAGTTCCCAAACCTGAACCACTTTCACATTCAAAATACGATGCTATACGTTCTCTTTTGGCACTGCCTCTGCCTCTAGCTTCCCCTCTGCCTCTTTTTCCTATTCCACGAAATTCTCCAACTGATGGAAATCTTGTTTGTTGTAGTTTTTCTTTCTTTGTTTCAAAATCTAGAGAAATATTTTCTCTGCTCTAACATTTTTTGTTATAACCCAATCAGACATATGAAGAACATGATATTTTGTCTTGTGATAAGCCAAAACCCATTGCTCGACCAAATAGTATTTTGAACAATACTCAGATAGATGGAGTTCTCTTCCCGCTAGAGCAGTCATGAATGTGGCAGCATCTATTCTATGCACACAAGGGTAATTATCTTTATTAAATTGCTCACAGGCGCAAGTATTCCTAGCCATATCAACAGTATAAACCTTCCCGTCAGTATCATGCACATTGTACTCAATATGGAAGCTATTTAACTCGTCAACCGTGAGAAACACTGTTTCAACACATCTTTTAGACATTTGAGTTTCCACGAAAGGCACAAGCTTTATTGTGTACGGTATTTCAGCTGTCTCCTTCCTATGCATGTTAAACTATTCAGCCATTTTTGCAATGATTACATCAAACATTGGTAGAGGTGTACTTTCTCGATTCCTTAATAACACCATTAAAGTATTTTATTGAACTAGTGGTGTCAACATTGTAGTTATCTCGTTCAAAGTAACATCTACCCCCTTTCTTCTCTTTGTTCAAGATACACCATTGCACTATGATACTTCTCTCCATGTACAACTTTCATCATTCTCACCATCTGCTACACCAAACGCAATTGGGTAGTGGTGATGATCGGGATCCTGAGCAGTCACAAAAAGAGAACTCCACCATAAAAATTCTTGAGGTGTGTTCCATCCACAATAGTGACTTTTCTCATAACACAAAATCCTTCTATGCTAGCTCACAGGGCAAAAAAAAAGATACTTAAATTTGTTGACCTCATCCACTACCACACGAGTTCTTGTGTCAATATTCGTCATCCTTCATATAATATTCCCTATAATCAAAACAAATGATTGTGGAATGCGGATTTTGCATTTTTCCTGAAATATAATAACATTATCATTAGAATTATTATTATTATTAAGATATACATTTTTTTAAGAAATTGAAATACAAATTAATTTTCACACCGTACATCTTTATGTTACTAATACTAACTCATTTCACTACTTCTATACAATATAGTAATACCAGTAATAATAGTAAAACTACTTGGCCATAGTAATACAATTGCGTTAATAGTACCCATAAATTTTTATTTTTAAGAAATAATCTACTTTATGACGACATTGTTCTGACTATACCACTAATATCAGATTTACAACCATTTAAAAATCTTACTATACTACAGACCCACATAATCCTCCATAAACAAAGTTAAAAAAATTTGTTCAACAAAGTTTAAACCTAAACACAATTTTCAAATTTGTTTTCATTCTCTCTAAATTTTAATTTAGTCTTACATTATTTACATACCAATGATATATAATTCATTTTAGTGATATTCTACAAAAAAAATTCATCAAAAACTGACATAAAATGAAACTGAAACCTAAAAATACAGTTATGAAAGATTTTTTTAAACTCTCAAAATTTACATCAAATTTTACGTTTTTTTATTACACATGATAAAAACTTCATTTTAATGACATTCCTAAAAAAGTCATCAAAAACAGACAAGAAATACCTCATTTTTGAGCTTCAAATTTCGTCAATGGAAGATATGAATATAAAGGGGAAGGGGACAAGAGTTTGGGGAAGGAGAAAGAGAGTGGATTAATTTAATTGGTTATGGTTGTTTGTGGGGTCGGTGGTTGGAGATTTATGGTGGAAGTTGGTTTATTTAATTGAAGAATTAAATGTAAAGAAATATAAGTGAATGCTAAATTAGGGAATGAAAAGATAAAAGGGTAGTGAGAATAGATAGTTAGAATAGTTTTAAGAAGGCATGAGACATTTTGAGTTATTCCCATTTGAAATTGACAGATAAACTCCTCAACTATTGTATAAGCAAATAAATTCCCCAATTCATATATAACTTAATACTATTATACCCGGAAAAAGTCAACGTCGAATAGTAAACGAAAAACGTTAATGAGTTTCTTTTAATCAGCTTAAATACAATTATGTCTTCTACTTCCCCCAAATCGAAAAACATGAACCCTAAATTGATTTGAGTGATACCACCTCATAGGAATCAAGCAACTAGTGAAGAGCATGTAAACCAAAGAGCATCTGTAATACAGAAAAAATAAAATTGTAACGAAGAAGATAATGAACAGTAACTTGGAATCACATTCATAAAACGCCAAACCAGCTCTCATATGCCATGAACTTAGGAGTAGAAAATGCTGTAAACTTTTTCTCATCCTGGACAAGTTATGTCATTTTTATGTGTTGATCTTGATTTTCTCAACTGATTAAGCAATCCAGACCATACACTGAGGCTCCAATACTACAGTTGTTTAACTAGTAATTCATGTTAAAACAAACAACAGAGATTACTTGCTTCAGATCTTCCTCCTTTCTTCTACTAACCCTGAGTTTATACTAGTATTGCCATGATTTGGGAAGTTTTTTCCTCTTGAATAGTATCACCCATGATTCATCAATTCCTTGTTTTCTGCATTTATCTTTGCCTCAATAAATCTCTAATATTTGAGAAGTTTGTCTTGTTTGATTTTTCTCTACATTTTATCCACACTTGTCTGCATTTTCCTATTTATTGTTATTTTGGTTTAGAACCTGCCAAAAACAAAACAAATCACTTTTCTAAAAGACACATGAACATAAATGATGGCTTATAGCATATGTATCTCGAACATACAAATGTGTTTTGCTTTATAAGAAATAACAACAATTTGAAAAAGTTTGTAACATAATCATCTAAACTATGGTGTTTTAAAAGCTATATTTGTGTAAAATGAACACATATGTTTGACCTCTAGTTGACTATCACCTTCGCTTCTCTTTTGAATCTCTATATTTCGGCTGGCAGTTTCCGCCGCCCTCCTCCCTTACCTGATCCTCCGACCTTTCTAGTTCACCTCTCTTCCTTTTAACCATAATTTTCCTCTTAATTGTCTTCTTCCTTCTTCCCTATAGACCCTTTAATGTTCAGTTTTCCTCTACTATTATTCCATCTGTGAACTCTTCAAAGCTAAGCTTATGGAATATGACTTTGTTATCCCATCTACTACAATTATTCTCCTTTCATCCTATGCAAATTACTTTTTAATTTTCATCACTCAAACTTTCAGATATGAAAACAGTAATGTTGCTACAATACAGAAGTTCATTGTATCTTCCTCCACTACATACATGCAATCTTTCATCTCATCTAAAAGGATTTCTTGACATTGCTCTTCCCTCCTTCACACCTCAATACCATTCCACTGCTCATGCTAAACCCTCAGCTCCATCTACTACTCACCCTGGCTCTAGTCCTGTGATAGTTGCGGTTCTACTACTGCTCTAACAACAAATACTTGGGTCTCAAAGGTTAAGAGTAATGTGGACATGTCCTTAATTATATGATGCATATGGAATATACCATATAATATATATGAATTTGAGATTTAGTCATTTTAAATAATTTGAAAATGTTTTGAATTAATAAGAATAATTGGAGATGATTCCATTATAGTAAACACATATAATAGAATATTTTATTTAAATCTAGGAATTAGGAAGAGTTGGAGACAATGTTGTTAAAAGAATCGATGCATAAGGTTGGAAAGGTTCATGTACCATCCCACAATATTACATGGAAGAGAACCGAGAGGATCTTGAGGCACCAATTGTGACCATGAACATGAGACTCTAGTCCGACTATCATATGTGTTCATAGTAGTGGGAACCATTTCAGGATGTGTTGCTGCTATATTCATTGACTCTAGAGGCTCTAGTGACTTCGTTTCAGCTGAGTTAGTGTCTCGTTTTCAGCTACTAATGGATACGGAACACAAGAAATGTGTGGTGTTAGACTGTGGCTCAGTTTTTCAAATCAGAGGAACTTTTCTAGGAGTTAAGATAAAGGTCTAAAGCATAGATATCGTAGAAGACTACATTGTGATAGGAAGAAGTCGCTCGAGTTTTGAGATGGTGTTGGTTTACAAATGGCTTTCGATGAGCAGAGAAACTAGCATCAACTGGAAGGAGCATACATTGTCCTTCTATCACCAACATGAGTGGGTAACCCATAGAGGCTTTCTCATTGTAATCCAAAGAAATCTTCATTTGGGTGAACTAGTGAGTACTCAAGTGATGCACCAGTGAGCAAGGTGATGGTTCCACTGGAGCAAACACATGAGAAACCAACGCCGAGAGAGTTAAGCTTGGAAAGATGATAACAAGAACTCCAAGGCTAAGGAGCATTGTAGAGTTCGTTAAGGTGGATGTGAGCATAATGCTTGCGATTAATGGAAGTATAAATGAAGGGCAAGAGTTAGGAGTGATGGAAACTTTGGAGCAACACTCAATGTTGATGGTTGTTGGTGAGGACTTTTTTAGTCTATATTATGATGTGACGACATGGATGCTTAAACAGAGAGACGTGGTTCATACCACCTCTATGACAAGGTGGATCTTCTTTGGTCTCCTTTTACTTACATGAAAAGTTACGTTAGAGTAGAGGAAGCAAGGGGAGTTCAGTAGAAGTGGCTAAAGTAACCAAAAGAAAATATAAAACACTTTAAGTGAGAAAGAATGTTCACAATTATTGTGCTAATATGTTATGTTGACAATACGTTGTCGATTTTCTATTTATGTGTATTACTTAAGGAGATCAATCTCCTATCTTATAGATATCCCCTTGACATTATTTGAGAAGTGATTTGTCATGTGTCATCACCACATTAATTTTGAAAGAAAAATGATGACATGACTTGAAGTTAATTGTGACATGTACATAGATATTTAATGTTGATTTATATTTTTGGTAAGTTTATTAGAATATAGTAACAACTAATAAATCATTATTAAAATTTATATAATAATAAAAAATATAATAATAATTGACAATTCTAAAATATTATTTAATTCTATTTTTATATTTATATAATTTTATGTCTAACGAAATTCTTTAAAATTTTGTGTAGTTTAAAAAAGAAATTCAAATCCTAGTTGCATTAATTTTTTCATATCTATAAAATTTAGAAATACTATTTAGTTTTGCGTTTTAAAAATTATATACATAAGAATTTCTCTTAATTTTATAGAATTTGATTTAATATATTTTGACCAAAATAAATAGATAAAAATATTTTCAAGTTTATAATTTTAAATTATACATATGTATTATTAAATAAAAGTTTAAATAAATTATTTATTTATTTCAATTTTACATATAATTAAAGAAAAATTTTAAATTAAACATTGTAAGCAAATAATAAAAATTTTAAATTATAAAAACTATTTTAAATATAATTTACATTTTAAAAATTTTATTTCTGCATTTGGTGCAGAAAAACACCTAGTTAAAAAGAATACCAATGTGGAAGTTTCATTGGTCTAGTAGTAGTTGACTAAATGTTCATTAATGCTTTTATATTAGGAGGTTTAAATTACAAATTCCAAAGAAAATAGAATTATACAAATTAAAAAAAAAATTACAATAAGTCTGCTACATAGCATAGCTATTTTCAGAGTTTCTAATAGCATAATTATCAAGTGTTAAAAAAAAAACAATACCGAATACATTTGCTAAATGTCTAACTCTCTCGATTCTCATTTTATTTTGACCTAAAACATTTCCAAGCTGATTGTACTTGAGATCCATGAGTCTGCTTAGAATTAATGGCAAAACCAAGCCCACAATTCGGCCCATATCGGCTCTTTAGCTCTCACAACCTTTCTCTTGGATCATCTCTCTAAGAACATCCAATGCTCCTCCGATCTCCATCATAGTTTCCACGTGTGATGCGTTGCTGGTGATTCAGGGGATCTGATCTCAGTGCAAGCTCTCACGCTACCGCATCATCGGCTCGTGCCTTCACTGAGAGCTTCTTCTCCGTTCACCATATTAACGGAAAGGAACAGTTCATTATCTGTCTCTCTTTGTGGCTTTCGTAGAGTAGAAATTGAATCTCTATTCAGATCCCGATCTCTCCGTCAAAGATTCAGCCATTTTTCTTTCTGTATAATTCGACACTGTCGTGATCTGCAGCCAGGTACACTGAGATTTTCTCTCGATCCAAGCTTTCGATCTGAATCGTTTGGTTATGCTATTCAATAGGCTTATGTGAAGTTCACTTACACAATGACTACATAGATAGATGGGTAGAGTTTCCCAATGTGGCGATTGGAAACTATAATGTAATAGATAGTCTTCGTAGTCTCCTGGGTGATAATAACTTTTCTCTGTTTATCAATCATGAGGGCTTTGTATAAATTTGTTACTGTCAACTTCTTTCTAAGCATGAAAGCTTTCAACTTTGTGCAGCTCTGCATGCTTCCTGTGTGTTTTTGTGTTTGAGGCAAGAAACTGGGACGAGTTATGGGGCATCAGAATCATCACCCTTCGGGAAGCAACTCGTTCCACGGTTGTCACTCCAAACCGTCCAAGGTTGCTGTGGCGTCCATGATCAATTCCGAAATTGGCGCAGTTTTGGCTGTTATGAGGAGGAATGTACGGTGGGGTGTTCGCTACATTGGAGATGATGATCAGTTGGAGCATTCTCTTATCCATTCTTTGAAAGATTTGCGTAAACAGATATTTTTGTGGCAAAGAAATTGGCAAAACGTTGACCCAAAGCTGTACATACAGCCGTTTTTAGATGTTATACTATCTGATGAAACTGGGGCTCCCATCACCGGCGTTGCGTTGTCATCTCTCTACAAGATCTTAACCCTTGACGTGTTTACACTTGATACCGTGAATGTGGGAGAGGCGATGCATATCATAGTTGATGCTGTGAAAAGCTGTCGTTTCGAAGTAACTGATCCTGCCTCGGAGGAAGTGGTTCTTATGAAGATACTTCAAGTTCTTCTCGCTTGCATAAAGAGTAAAGCAGCTAATGGGTTGAGTAATCAAGATATTTTCACCATCATCAACACTTGCTTGCGCGTTGTCCATCAATCAAGCTCCAAAAGTGAATTGTTGCAGCGTCTAGCGCGACACACTATGCATGAGTTGGTTAGGTGTATCTTCTCTCAGCTTCCTTATATCAGCCCGCTAGCTAATGAAAGAGAATTAAATGTCGCCGATAAGGTAAATCACATTAAACTTTCCTTCCCCCATTATTTTGTCTGTTCTATGGATAGAATATTTAACAAATTGTACCCTGACTAAGTTTTGAGGTGAATTGTGATGACCATCTTTTCAGACTGGCTGCTTTCCACAAATTTCTTACGGTATTCTTTCTTGTCTAGGTGGGAGTAGTGGACTGGGATCAGAATTCTGGAGAAAGCAAAATTGAAAATGGAAATATTGATAGCGTACCTGATACTCTCGGCACTGACAAAGATCCTCGAATTTTTGAGATGGTTATTCCAGAAACAGAGCTTAAACATGATGAAAAGGGAACTGAGGTCAGTGATGACTTGAATGCTGCTGCGAATGGTGAGAGTGCAATGTTGGCTCCTTTTGGCATTCCATGCATGATAGAGATTTTTCATTTCTTGTGTACTCTGTTGAATGTTGGAGAAAACGGCGAAGTAAATTCTAGGTCTAACCCTATAGCATTTGATGAAGACGTTCCTCTTTTCGCTCTGGGTTTAATTAATTCCGCTATAGAACTTGGAGGCTCTTCTTTCCGTGAGCACCCAAAGTTGTTGAGTTTAATTCAGGATGAGTTATTCTGTAACTTGATGCAGTTTGGTCTGTCAATGAGCCCCCTGGTTCTCTCTACAGTATGCAGCATCGTCCTTAATCTCTACCTGAGTCTCCGTACTGAGCTTAAGGTACAGCTTGAAGCTTTCTTCTCATGTGTACTTCTGAGGATTGCACAGAGCAAACATGGCTCTTCTTACCAGCAACAGGAGGTGGCTATGGAAGCTCTGGTTGATTTTTGCAGACAAAATACTTTCATGGCTGAAGTGTTTGCGAATTTCGATTGTGATATAACCTGCAGTAATGTGTTCGAAGATGTTTCAAACTTGCTATCAAAGAGTGCATTCCCAGTGAATGGGCCTTTATCAGCTATGCATATACTTGCGTTGGATGGGTTAATTTCCATGGTTCAGGGAATGGCTGAAAGGGTTGGTGAGGAATTGCCGACGTCAGATGTTTCTACATACGAAGAAGGATATGAAGCATTTTGGACAGTGAGATGTGAGAACTACGGAGATCCTAACTTATGGGTTCCCTTTGTCCGTAAGTCAAAGCACATCAAGAAAAAGCTGATGGTTGGGGCTGATCATTTTAACAGTGATCCTAAAAAGGGTCTGCAGCAACTCCAAGCATTGCACTTGCTGCCGGAGGAACTTGATCCAAAGAGTGTGGCGTGTTTCTTTAGGTATACATGTGGGATAGATAAGAATCTTATAGGAGATTTCCTGGGAAATCATGACCAGTTCTGTGTTCAGGTGCTTCATGAGTTTGCCAATACGTTTGACTTCCAGAATATGAATCTTGATAATGCCCTGCGTCTCTTTGTGGGTACATTTAGATTACCTGGTGAGTCGCAGAAGATACAGAGGGTACTTGAGGCGTTTTCTGAGAGATACTATGAGCAGTCACCACAGATACTGATTGATAAAGATGCTGCCCTCTTGTTATCTTACTCAATTATCTTGCTGAACACTGATCACCACAACACGCAAGTTAAGAAAAAGATGACTGAAGAAGATTTCATTCGTAACAACAGGTGCATAAACGGAGGGGCAGATCTTCCTAGGGAATACCTGTCTGAGCTGTATCATTCAATCTGCGACAGTGAAATTCAGATGATCCCAGATCAGGGGACCGGGTTCCAGATGATGACAGCCAGTCGGTGGATTAGTGTGATCTACAAGTCCAAAGAAACCAGTCCCTATGTCATATGTGACAGCGCATCGTATCTGGACCATGACATGTTTCATATCGTATCCGGCCCCACTATTGCAGCTACATCAGTGGTTTTTGAGCAAGCAGAGCAAGAAGATGTTTTACAGAGATGTGTTGATGGGTTATTGGCCATTGCAAAACTTTCAGCGTACTATCACTTGAATAGTGTGTTGGATGATCTGGTTGTGTCTCTATGCAAATTCACGCCTTTCTTCGCCTCATTATCTGTTGATGAAGCGGTTCTTGCTCTAGGAGAAGATGCAAGAGCTAGAATGGCTACTGAAGCTGTTTTCTTGATTGCAAATAAATACGGCGACTATATAAGTTCGGGCTGGAAAAACATCCTGGAATGTGTCTTGAGCCTTCACAAACTCCAGATCTTACCAGCTCATATAGCTAGTGATGCAGCGGATGACCCAGAGCAAGAAAGACATTTAGCAAATCCCGTGTCAGTAGTATCACAAGTACAACCCTCAACGGCGCCTAGAAAATCATCTAGCTTTATTGGTCGGTTTAGTCAGCTTTTGTCTTTTGACATGGAAGAGACAGAACCATTACCAACTGAGGAAGAACTGGAAGCTTATAAACTCGCTCGTGCGATTGTGAAAGATTGTCACATTGATAGCATATTCTCAGACAGCAAGTTTCTCCAAGCTGAGTCTCTGCAGCAGCTTGTTAGCTCTCTCATAAAAGCAGCCGAGAAAGATGAAGCTAGTGCGGTCTTTTCCCTGGAGCTTCTGATTGCAGTAACTCTGAACAACCGAGACAGAATCTTACTGATCTGGCAAACTGTATACGAGCACATCTCGGGTATTGTTCAGTCAACGACAACACCTTGCCCACTTGTTGAAAAGGCTGTTTTTGGTGTCTTGAAGATTTGTCAGAGACTGTTGCCTTACAAGGAGAACTTAACAGACGAGCTTCTGAAATCACTCCAACTTGTTCTCAAGCTTGATGCAAGAGTGGCTGATGCGTACTGTGAACCCATTACACAAGAAGTTGCCCGTCTTGTAAAAGCGAATGCATCTCACGTTAGATCTCATGTTGGTTGGAGAACAATCATATCTCTGTTATCAATCACAGCTCGGCATCCAGAAGCTTCTGATGCTGGATTCGAAGCTCTCCGGTTTATAATGTCAGAAGGAGCTCACGTGCTACCATCAAACTACATTCTCTGTTTAGATGCAGCTAGACAGTTTGCTGAATCCCGAGTCGGGGAAATTGATAGGTCTATATCAGCCATCGACTTAATGTCAAACTCTGTGTTCTGTCTTGCGAGGTGGTCTCAAGAGGCGAAAAAATCGGTGGGAGAAGATGAAGCTATGATGAAACTAAGTGAAGATATTGGAGAAATGTGGCTCAGGCTTGTGAACAACCTTAAAAGAGTTTGTCTTGATCAACGCGATCAAGTGAGAAACCACGCCATCTTAATGCTGCAGAGATCTGTAGCCGGTGCAGACGGGATCATGTTACCGCAACCTCTGTGGTTCCAGTGTTTCGACTCCGCAATCTTCCCATTGCTAGACGAACTGCTCGCTGTTTCAGTCGAGACTTCAAGGAAGACTTTCAAGAAGACAGTTGAAGAAACGCTTGTGCTCGCAACAAAACTCATGTCAAAGGCTTTTCTTCAGTCTCTCCAAGACATTTCGCAGCAACCATCGTTCTGCAGACTCTGGCTTGGTGTGTTGGACCGTATGGAGACTTACATGTCGACTAAGTTCAGAGGAAAACGAAGCGAGAAAGTCCATGAACTCATACCGGAACTGCTGAAGAACACGTTGCTGGTGATGAAGACAACGGGTGTTCTATTACCAGGTGATGATATAGGAAGTGATAGTTTCTGGCAACTAACTTGGCTTCATGTCAAGAAGATATCTCCTTCTCTGCAATCTGAAGTATTCCCTCAAGAAGAGCTTGATCTGTTTCAGAGGCGAAACGCAAAGCCTGAGGATACTCCGCCTCTACAGGTACCAGAAAACGAAGCCTGAGACAGGTGGTGGAATTACATACATTTGTTCTATACAGGAGAAAAAGCATATTGAAGGAGTTTTTTTCTTAGAAGCTATATCGAAATGTTTATTTTTGCAGTATAGCATTTTGTTTGAATATAGGGGATTATTATTATTATAATACTTTGGAGTTTGGAGCTTTTATGGAATGCACGTTGAAAATTATGGATATGATTGGAATATATATATTTTGGAGGCCATTCTAGAATGCACGCACAAACCGTTTATTGAGTTGCGCATACGACGGACAGATACATGAACAGTTGCATTGCGTCTCAGAAGAAGTTTAAACCGAGACTGGATTGTATCGCCTCTAGAAAAAAAAAAAACATATGAGAAACTGCAATTGAATTTTTTTTTTGAACTCCAGCAGTTTCTGATTGGTAAGGGCTCACATTTCCAATAGTGAAAATCGCATAAAAAACCTTCAAAGTGGCACTTACTAACACTTTAAACCATAAATTTTTTTCACTAACATTTAAACCTTCAAAATGATATTTGTATCATAAAAAACTTTTATAGTCAAAATATGATCTGTTCAACAGATAAAAACAGTAACTTGTTAGATTTTTTTGAATTTTTGAACTTTTTTTTAATTTTCTGAAAATTTAAATTTATATTCTTTATTTTAATTTATTTTTAGTTTTTTTTTTAATTTTTATTTAAGTTCTGAATTGTTGTGAATATTACTTACTTTTCTGAATTTATATTTATCTTTCCGATTTTTAAAATTATTGTTTTTTTGATTTTAAGAAAAAAATTATTTATTTTATTAATTAAATAATTATTTTTTGGAAAAAACTGATAAAATTACCGTTTTTACCTGTTGAACAGGTCATCTTTAGGATTTCTATCCACACAAAATACAAACATATCAGAATGAGAAAAATCGCATTTTTAAGCTCAAAGGTGTAAAAATATAGCACTTTAAACCTCATTGGTCAATAATTCTCACTTCAAACCCTCAAACTATTTATGCTAATATAATAAACCTTTGACTTGGTTTCCGTCTTTTCTTCGTCGAAATGTATGACAGAACAATAGTGTAAGATCCGCCTCCCCAAATCTGACCGGGGTTCAGAGCACAAACTTAAAGACACGCGACTATGTCAAAAGACAAGCCAACGTGTCCCGCCAATAGACCGAGTTACTCCAGATGTGTTCCTTTAAGTTTAAATCCACTAACCCTCGCGCTTCTATTCATAGTCCTGCAAGAGGGAAAGAAAAGGAAAGGAAGAGGAGGGCATGAGTAAATGAATTACTCAGTGAGATAGCTTCTAGATCAGTCTCTCTGCATGGCCACCCATATAGCTCAATGTAGAACAAGGACTGACTAGTTGCCTAAACATTCATATGACTCATTTCTTTAACATTTCACTTCACTTTATAGATACGAATATCACTTAACAATTCTACAAAGTTCATAACATTTCAAATCTAAACATAGCACGACAAACACGTGACGCCCACTAGGTACAACCACGCCCCCACACGGCAAAATTTATCACATTTCCACACATTTCACACATTTCACACATTTCACATCACATCACATCCGTCACGACAACTCGTGACGGTCCAGTGGGTACAACCACGCCCCCACACGGCAGACCTCTTTCGCACCCGTCGATGCCTTACTACGTTCTTGCCTGCACTGGCGGTCCTACAGTGGGTACAACCACGCCCCCACAAGGTGGAACCTATCGGATACAACCATGCCTCCGTGGGGCGGAATACTAAGCGCATCCACTACCAATCACATACAACACATAGTCTCGTCCTAGCGTTCATTCGTCTATTAGATTTACTCCATTCATCTATCAACTTAGTCGTTCATTTCTTTTCTAACAACCTAGCTCAATTCGTAAATAATCACCACACAACAATGCAATCAATCACATCAACACAATCAGTCCATTAAGTTCCTCTAACAGTATGAGCGTTCTTATGCAGTATGTCATATTCATCTAACAACCTAGCAACCGTTATGATCTACCACCCTAACGAACAGTCAAAACTAACCAGACCTAATCCAACATCCAGTTATATAAGAGGTCAAAAGAAGAAACTGGTTTCTAGACCAACCCACATGGATGAAAGATCTGGATCTAGATCTGAGATAGATCTAGATCTAAGACGCAGATCTTAACACGAGAACGAGCAGCAACAAAGAACAGCTACATCAACACCACACGACAACATGGAGGCGGCTTGGAGGTCCCGTGGTGGCTCTCTGGTGGCGTACGGCGTACATGCGGCTCCACGGTGGCAAGGAAATGGTTTGGCGAGAGGAGAAAGAGAGAGAGAGAGAGAGAGAGAGAGAGAGAGAGAGAGAGAGAGAGAGAGTGAGAGAGAGAGAGAGAGAGAGAGAGTGAGAGAGAGAGAGAGAGAGAGAGAGTGAGTGAGTGAGAGAGTGAGTGAGAGTGAGTGAGTGAGTGAGTGAGTGAGTGAGTGAGAGAGTGAGAGAGAGAGAGAGAGAGAGAGAGAGAGAGAGAGAGAGAGAGAGAGAGAGAGAAAAGAGGTACCTTTGACGGCTAGGATTTCAAGTGTCTGAAACTTTAGAATCTGCAGGACTTTCTGATGAGGAAGAAAAGAGATGAAAGATCCTTATTTATAAGAAATGAGGTGGAAATCCTATGTTTAACCCTAATGGCGCTTGGACCTAGTGAGCTTTCCTTTACAAAACAAAAGAAACATTGGACTTGTGGATAGGTATCTTACAAGTAGACTCCGTTAACGGAACATTGAACATATGTTTAAATTAAAGAAAACGTGTTAAAATTCCTAATTATGATAGTCGGCTCACTTTGTTCTAAAATATCATATTCAATGAACATTTCAAGCTCAGAAACTTGCTTCCTAAACATATCAGGAGGAATATATCATCGGGATTATCCTCAAACAAATAATTCACTGTCTTCATCTCCTTCCCATCTCTTCATCGGAGCAATTACTTTTGCTTCTTCCCTACTGAACTGTGAAACCTTAGCCCATTAAATGTCATACAATACCCAAAGCACTATCCTCACTCCCAACTCTCTTTCATACACATAACTTCCTCACCAACTTTCTCCATATATCCACCGAAGTGTATTTTCAAATTAATCATATTCCCTTCACTGTAAATTAAAAAAAAATCGAATAGATTTTAACACTTTACCAAAAAATCGAAATTTTGTTGAACTTTACAAGAGATGTGAACGTTACTTGATTCTGATAAAAGCATTGAGATGATCTTTGATTTTTCTTCCTCTCCCTTTCATTTTTGTTCTCTCTCTAAAAATATTTTTCTTTCAATTTGTCTCTCAAGAACCCTAGATCCCTTTTTGTGATTTGAGATTTTTTTGTAGAGTCCCGTTAGTTAAGAATACAGTAAAAATAATTAGGAATTTAACATTTTTTTTAATTTAAATGTCTGTTTACTGATCCGTTAATGAAGTCTATTGTTCTGTCATACATTCCGATGAAGAAAAGACGGAGGCCAAGTCGAAGATTTCTTATTTTAGCATAAATAGTTTGATGGTTTTAGTGAAAGTTATTGACCATTGAAGTTTAAAATGCTACATTTTTACACCTTGAGGTTAAAAATGCAATTTTCCCAATCAGAATGTATATGAGCTGATCCAAAAGTGTTTTGAACTTAGTAGTTGTCTTTTCTGGCAGATTATAAAGTTTGATGTATTATTTTTGAGAAGTGGTCTCTTTCCGTTATTTGAGTTTGATGTTATCATTAGCCATATCATGGAGCACATCAATAAATTTCGTTCATAGTTTTGAAAATCTACAGATTCCAGTGTTAATATTTTTTTTTTAAACTAGATTATTTCCCGCGATATCGCGGAAGATGTCATTAAAATATTACTTGCAGTATGTCAATTTTGTATATATTTGAAATTTTAATAATTTCAACAAATTCATTTTTTGATAAAATTTCATATAAAAAATTAATCATTTTAATGATGGAAGAATAATATTAAATTTTATTACATATTGTTTTAATTATCTAAACACATTCATCTCATAATTACGAAAATAGTAAAACTTAAAAAGAGAAATGATCATGTATGAGTTGTATCTAGTATTTATATATCCATAAAATAGTAAGTTTAAAAAATTCTATTATATTACTTGGTAGTATAATATAAATTTATTTATGTAATTTAGAAAATATTAAGTTAGGGTTCTAGTCAAAATATCTCTATAAATTCAGATAAATTGAAGAAACTTCAGAATATAGATAATTTAGTTTGTTTTATAGCCAAAAAATCATATTTTGGTAAAGATGAAAATCATGTACACTGGAATCAAATATACTATTAGTTCTTATAACAAAATATACATTAGCTATTCAAAATAAACTAATACATATTAAAATTAAGTACATATTCTATAAAAATATTATTTAAAAAATATTTAATATAATATAATACATAAAATAATTTTGAAGATATATTCTTCTAACTCTAACTCTTACTTTTACTTTTACTTATTTAATTATTTATACATGTACTAAGGATACAATACATGTTATACTTATAATAGATTAAATTAACCTAACGGTACATACATACGAAACTTAATTCATTGAGATTATTTTTTTGAGAATTATGAAGATCTTACACTTTTGATCAATACGGCGATGTATAATTCATTATGTGTATTTACTTTTTCTTAGGAAAATAGATTACCAATACTATAGTATTTACATATGATAAAGTTTTCACCAATTAAGATTGCTTACAAACTGATTGATATATATATATATATATATATATATATATATATATATATATATTACGCTACAGATCCTATAACAAATATGATTTTAAACATTGGGTCAAACAAAATATTTAGAATTCTATCGTGGTTCTTATTTCTATTTATTTTAAAAAATTCAAATAATAGTATAAGTTTAAATTGATGACTCATCGGTCAAAATAATCTTTTCATGGACGAGTAGACAAATTAGTAAAATCACTTTTTCAAAGAATAGTATAGATGTATGTATGTCATTTTATATATTTTAGTTTCTGTTTGAATGTATGTATGTCATTTTATTTTATTTTATTTTATTAGTTTTGTCTCTATATATTTGATCAAAACCATTGAATATCTGTAGATCTTAAAATCATCAGACGGATGTAACTTACATGGAAAAATAATTCTTTTTCTTGTACTTGCTTTCTTTTAGCGAGAGAATCAACATGTACATTTTGATTAGGAGTGTCAAAATGAGTTAGTTCGCTCTAAGCAGCTGAGTTCATGATGAGCTCATATAATTCATGAGCTAGTTCAACTCGGTTTATTTATTATATGAGCTTTAATATGTAAATTCGAATTCAGATCATCTTGATCACAAGTTAAATGAGCTAGCTCGCGATCTCTTAAAAATTAAATATAATAATATAAATTAAATTTTAGAATAGAAAACTTAATTTAAAACATAATATAAAAAATAAATATTAAATATAATTTCAAAATGTGAAAATAAAATACTTAATTTAAAATCAGTGAATTTTTAGAAGAAAGAATGACCTAATATGTGTTTGTATAAGAGATATGATAATGTGTGTTTTTTTTTCTGCAAGCATCTTAGATAAATTTCTTAAAACATAATTTTTATATTATTTATATTTATCTTATAAAATTAAAATATAAAATAATATTTTTAATATACAAATGTATATATAACTCTAAAAATGTCAACTTCATGAATTAACTCATATTCATTAAAGTTAACTCATGTAATTTGTGAGCTAAATTAAGCTCAATCATTAAACTCATTTAATAAATGAACCTAGAAAACATAACTTGTGCTCATGAAAAACTGAGTTGAGGCAGTTGATGAATTGCAGCTCATTTTGACATCCCTAATTTTGACAAAGGAAAATATAAGCTAAAGTAAACGATCTTAAGATTGTGTTCTGCTAAAATAATTTATTCATGAAATGCACATCGGTCATTAGTAAAGAGAAAATGTGTCCCATGATTAAGGGAACTACATACCTCATTGCTAAAAGGAAATCAAAGAACCCAGATGTGATATCAAGGTTCAAAGCTGGATGTGTTAGTATTCTTCGTAGGTGGATGATAATTAGTTTAATTCTATGAAGCAAAACTTTTAGTTTAGTGGGAGAAGAAAAAGTTTTCTTTTTCTTCTTTTTTGTTTGTTTTAAATGATGCGTTTGTGGAAGCCTCTTTGTCCACTGGTTTGATAAATGGTTCATTGTGTTTCTACACCAGGAGGTATGATTTTTGAATCCCAACAAAGGAAAATAATGCAGACTTATAGAAAAAAAACATTCATAAAATCTTCAACATGACGCTTAGGATAATACAATCAAACGTGAATTTTCATAAAATAGATAGAATTGTCGGTTAAAATCGTCTTATAATATTTTTCATATTCTGTAATAGCATAACTAACCAGCGTTAAAAATTGATGTCGCTTAGTTGCGTTGCTCTAGTTCTTTTAGTTAGATGATTAGGCAGATGAATAGGCAGATGATTCATCACTGTTACCAGAAATTTAAAATGCGTCTTAGTAAAAGAACAAATTAGCTATAATTTAACTGTTTGGTATATAAGTATCTAAATAATTAAGTTCAGGCCTTGAAAAAAACAATTATAAAGTTTGGGTACCAATTAGCACACTTGACAGTAGTTCATGTACTAATATACCGTTTTTCCGACCTTTTTCTCTAATGTATGATATGTTAGCTAAAGAATCAAGAAAAATAGACCAAAACAATATAAGATATATGTTTAAGAAGAAGTTTCCTCAGAGATATATTTACGTATCTCTCTTCTCCCCTTTCTCTCAATCTCGTTTTCTGTTCTAAAGTTGTATGTGTGCCAGCGTCCAACATGCACCGGAGGCGTCTTCTTCTCCTTCCCTTGCTCATCTTTCATTTGGTTCCTTTGTGGTCTCTTTTTCTCTTTGTTTTGTTTGCGGCTCTGTCCCCGAATGTTTGTCCGACTAGTCCTCCGCTCGTGAGGGGGCTTGACTATGGGTTGAAATCTGTTGGTTTTGGAGTCTTGGCGTGGAGGTGAATTGGTTGCTGCCAGTGAGCTCGGTTTTTAGGGTTCCCGAGGGCGTTTCCCATTTTCCTCTCTAACGATTTGGTTGCACGTGGAGGAGGTTTCAAGCTTTCGGCGTGTATGCCTCGTGGATTCTCAGATCTACTGCTTGTTCTATTCATGAGCGGTGGCCGTGTCTGGCGCAGTTACTCAACCTTGGTGTCTTGGTGAGTCATGTCATGTCTCAATCGTTACCATGTTAGCCTTGGAGGTTCTGTTACTCAATGGCACGATTATAGCCAAAGGGTTTCGTGTGTATCGGATCTTGTGCTGGTCACGTGTAGACTCTTGTGGTGTTCGGTTCATTTTGGGTTGTCTATGGCCATCCTTCGTAACACGGGCGGTCTTACTATCAGTTGTTTACCTCTTCCCAGTTTCAGCGTTTGAAGCTTGTCGACGGCTTTCTGGTTGTTTTTCTCGTGTTTTATTTGGTGAGTTGAACCGTAGTGACTGATTTTCGACATTTGTATGGGTAAGGTTATTGCTACTCAGTTCTCGACAGCGGCGTATTGTGAGAAGAGTGATGGTTTATGTGGTTGTGATCCCTTGCTCCCCTCGGTGACTCAATGTGAAGTTCAGCACATCCAATGCTGTGTGCTGTCATTAGGCGGTCCATGGCAGTGTTTGTTCTCTATCTCTTTGTAGGCCGTCGAGTATAATCTGGTTCTAGAGTGACTGATGTCTTCTGCCGTCTACGAAACAATTGAATTGTGTAATTTTATGTGTGATGGATTGTATTGGAACCTAATTCCCGTTTTTGGGTGGTTTATTAATAATATATATTTAAACTAAAAAAGATGTTAAAGTATTATATAGGTTGTGGAAGCACCATATAGCCTATTGGTTAAGGTTTAAGGACTTATACATCCATGTTTGGGATTCAAGTTCAGGCAATACAATTTTTTTGTGGATTATCGGACGCAAAGCTAATTAGATGTTTCAGAGTATTGCATGCAGATTCATTCGTTGTGATCATCTGTTGCAGAGAGTGTGTCTTTCGAGGATGTCGTACATGCAAAATGTCCATCGACCCAATTGTTTCGTGGAGAGCTTTATCGTAGAATCATTATCAATGTGATTGTTCATCAATATTACTTAAGTTTGTGGTAGTTAATTATCTCTAATAAATATATACTATTATTTGAGAAGTAATTTTGCTGATGTGTCAAGTTCTCCATAATTTTAGATTATTTTGCATATTTTCATGTTTTTATTAATTTTTAGAAGTTTATATGTCATATTTTCCTTAATTTTAGATTGAGTCATTAGTTTTAATAATTTTTTAATTGTTAGTTTTAAACAGTTTTAGTGATTACTTAATAAATATATTTTATTACCGTCAGGATAATTACTAATGGGTATTATCAAATTTTAGCAATAATTCTAAGAGGGATATTGTAAGCTACACTATTCAAGATTTTAAATTGGAAAATATATTGTTTTAATAATATTTTGAATACAGCACTTATTTATGTGTTATAAGACTATTTTGCTCTTATTTAAATTTACAATTAAAATTTAACAATTAAAAACTTGAAATTATTTGTATTATAATTATTTTTGATAAAATTTTATTGAATTCTAATACTTTTATAAATAGTGAATTATAATATATTAAATTATATATGGATAACTACTGAATATTTTAAAATTTATCTCTAATACATAATTTTATATAAAGATATACATAAACTCTTTAACGTATTTGTTATTAAATGTTTTTGAACTATAAAAATATTTAATCATGAAGTTTAAGAGAGTTTGGTATTAAAAAAAAATCTAGCCGAAAACATAATAAAATGTGCTAGATGTATTCCAAATTCTTTTTACTCGTGTTAGATTTAATATAGCCAAAGTTCTCAAAGAATAGAGGAGGACTATTATATCTGAGGAACTAATATTGACAACTTTGCATTTCACCGTGATCTTAGAAAGAAATTAAAGAGTTTGGCTAATATTTTGACACCACATTAGTTGTTTTAAGTTTTAACAACTACTTAACCAGAGATAAAAAAGAAAGCAATCTCCTGATTTCCAAAGCATTTGAAACTATTTCAATTATTTTTGCTATATGGAGCAAAAGTTTGTGAATGTTTTTGTTGACTTTGCAAGAAACATTATGTATAATTTTCTGATATACCCTTACTTTTGATGAAATAAGAAAACTATGGTGATTATAAAGTGTATTTAAGAATTTAAATTTTGTAACAAAAAACTCATAAAACTTCAAAATTACAAGCTGGCACGATTGTGTCTCTCTCCTCATTTACAAAAAGGTATATCAATTAAAAATGTACGAAAACCCAGAAGTCTTAAACAAAAACCATCAACTTAAAGCAAAACAAATAAATCATTTATGTTTATTTGTTCTATTTCTATTAAGTATATTCTTAATTAAGTCACTTTAGTCACTTCACTTATAAAGAAGTATAATTATCAAAAAGATAAAAATATGGTGTAGTTTTCAAAATATAATCTCATTTGATGGCATTTTTCCTTTCCATAATTTATAGCTATATGCATCTTATGTTTACTCTAGTAATATTAAATCTTATAATATTTTATTTATTTATTATTTTAAAAGAAAACTTTCTTCTCTTTTATGTAATAGAAAAATTTATGGGTTTCATTAACATCAGTTTACCAATCAAAAGCTATGAATACGAAGAATACAATCTCTTGCCGTTATAATTAAAAAATTCCAGCCTTTACTAGAAACATATAAGTTATATATCATATCTTAAATTATATATATATATATATTAGTTAGTTACTATAGACTTTATTAATAGCTGTCATTATAAACTCCGGTGAAATATGACTTTGCAACAAAATTGGAGGCAATATAGACATTGCTGATTTGCTTTTCAGACTTTGAGATATGTCATATCCCGAAAATGCATAATGAAACAACGGATACACTAGCTAGAAATGCTCGTTCTTTTCATAGAAATATTTGTTTTATTGGTTGTTCTATTCTGGTCTAGCTTCCCAGACAACCTCAAGCTTAAATAATAGAATGATCGTTTGATGAAAAAAGAAAAAAAACTCCGGTGAAGTGGAAGTTTATAAAAAATGCAATTAAACTAATATTCGTAGGAATCATTGGAAAAAGGAAAAACAATGTTCAATCATCTATACCATTATTATTGGCACCAAAAAATATCTATACTATTATTTAATGAATCAATAACAATTAGTAATTATGATTTTATTTTGTGGATTTATTTTTATGTTATTTTAAAGTATTATTAAAATTGTATTAGGTTATAACGATGATGATGATTCTTTAGATGTGTGGTTTAGTGATAGAATAAATAAAATATTTTGCAAGTACTAAGTCATTATCTAATTTGCGCTGTAATAAAAGGTTAAATTATATCTTTTAATTAGTTTATATTTGAATCTAATTAAATAATTTTGATTGAAATAAAATATGTTAAAATTATAATTAATTGGGATATATATTAGTCTGCACAAAATGTGGACTATCATCTAGTTATAAATTATATGATGATGTAATTAATGATTTACTATTAAGAAAAAAGAAAGTAGTACATAGGTTAGTGAGCCGATGAATATGAAGAGTGTGCGATATTTTGTTTTTTTGCCAACTGGTTTTGATTGATAAACTGAAGAACATAAAAGGGTGAAAATCTAAATCTAGTGGAAAAAACTTAACATCCCTGGAACCATAAACCCACAAAGGGGAAGCACAAATCCAAACAACGGGTGACATACAAAAACCAACTACTATCACTAGTTTAATCTTCACACTAGAAAGAGAATAGAGATAAAACTTTTAAGCTTTGACAAGTCGGACCTCTTACGGCGAACCACACAAGAAGAATAAAGCACCTCTTACGGCGAACCACACAAGAAGAATAAACCACCTCTTACGGCGAACCACACAAGAAGGATAAAGCGATGCAGTGGCCTACACAAAAACACAAGACTAAGATTACCTAAACCATCAGTTCACGGTACCAAGCCAAAACCCTTAAGCCTAACACCATACACCAACCATGAAGCAAACAAAACAAACGCATGGAATTTAAGCTTCCTCCTTAATTGAACCTTCATCGGAGAACCTAAAAGCCTCAACCTTTTTATAATGCTTCAACTAACCAAGGCCACCGAGGAACGAGAGAGGCACAAGAAAATCCGGAAGAGACACTTATTCAAAGGCCAGGAGAAGGACGACAAAAGAAACTTGAATCTTCTTAAAGGTGTTAGACTTGTTCTGCTCACCATACACCACACACAACCGCACCATTGATACACCACCGCTTACGCGGTTGCTGTAACCAAAACCAAGAAGCCAAACAATAAGAACCAATAAGATCTCTGTAACGAAAACTGAACCACAAGAAAGAGACCTAAGAAACACAAATCGATCTTCTCTGGAAATCTGAAAAGCCGACTTTCCCACACAAAAATCCTCCACACTACTGCGCCTTAACTCCAAGAGAAACAGAGCCGTTGCAGATGTCGTTCATCTTAGCAAGCTAAAGACGAAACCGATGATGGAAGCCAGACCAGAGCGCAAACAAGGCAATACGGGAATGGAGTCGAAGGGAAAGCAAAAAGTGAACAAGTTGATAGGAGAAGGAGGGCTCCAAGACAGCATGCGTGCTTACGCGCCGGTCGTACACCGAACCCAAACTCAGATCTAGTTTTCAAGTCGAGAGAATGCTTTTGAAAAGATGTTTATTTTCCAGTCTCTGATGTAACTGACTTTTCCAACGAAAAAGGAGACCGATATTTTCTTTCTTTCATTAACTAGTGGGGGCACACGAAATAAACAGTGCCTGTACATGTACTCCCTCAAAATCCCTTGTAACATTATTTTCCGAATAAAATTAGTATTTAGAGTTTTTGGTCACCGGATCTCCTCCGATATATGTTCCGATTCCGACACCGTAGCTCCTCTTCCCGGATCGTTTGTCAGGTCTCGCCTAATCCCTCTTTTTGTGATTGTGAATTTATAGTTTAACCGCATATGCTTCTTGGATCACAATTCAATCTATTAGGATTCATTGATTGATTTGCATCACCATCGTGTGTTGCAGAGTATCTATCTATCCATCTATTTGGAACAATGAGTGAGGTGTTTAACGGATACGAGCGCCAATACTGCGACCTCTCCGCCAATCTTTCTAAGAAATGTTCCTCTGCTGTTTCCCTAGACGGAGGTAAAAATCTGTTGTTGATTGTGAGTACTATCATCATCGTTGTTCTGTTGATACCTTACTGATTGGTTTGCAGAACGTAAGAAGCAGAAGCTGTCTGAAATCAAGTCTGGCCTTGAAATTGCAGAAGCATTGGTATGTGATTGATTAGGCATAATCGGAAAACTATGTCGGTTTTTATATATTGTCCGTGTTTCTTTTTTATTAACCAGATAAGGAAAATGGATATTGAGGCGAGGAGCCTTCCACCCGGTGTTAAGTCCAGCCTCCTTGTCAAATTAAGAGAGTTCAAGTCTGATCTGAACAACTTCAAAACCCAAGTGAAGAGAATCACATCTGCAAACTTGAACGCTGCTGCTCGAGACGAGTTGCTTGAAGCTGGCATGGCTGACACAAATACGGTGTGTGTGTGTGTGTGTAAAAGGACTCACTAGTATTTGTTTAATCTCCCTCGTAAAACATGTTTTCATTAATACAACTTTTGAGGGCCAGGCTTCAGCTGATCAAAGAGCGAGATTGATGATGTCAACAGAACGTTTGGGTCGAACCACAGACCGACTCAAGGACAGTCGTAGAACAATGATGGAGACTGAAGAGATTGGCGTTTCAATCCTCCAAGACTTGCACGGTCAGAGACAATCTCTCCTACGTGCTGGGGACACCGTAATTCACTCTCTCCAACATTTTCTCTTACATGAAGATCCCAATAGTTTCTTTATATAATACGTGATTCTTATCTCTTTTAACCAATAGCTAGTACTCTGATACAGCTTAGTGGAGTAGACGAGAATGTTGGAAAGAGCAAGAAGATCTTGACAGGCATGACGAGGAGGATGAACAGGAACAAATGGACCATTGGAGCCATTATCACCGCTTTGGTCCTGGCCATTATCATCATCTTGTACTTCAAACTCACCAAGTAAGCCTCTGTCACTCAACCGAAACTGTCGCCATCGTTTGTGAATCTTTGATTTTTCCTTCTTTTTTTTTTTGGCTTTCTGTGGGAAAAGTCATGACTTTGCCACCTTTTGTATTAATTGCCTTAAGCAAGTAAAGGCCTCAGATTGTTTGGTTGAGTTATTTAGTGTGTATGTTTTTCTCTTCAAAATGATGCAAATTTGCGATTTGCTGAGGCATAAATTACATTTAAAACAATCAGAGGTTAAACCTCGCCGGATCCAGAATAATATACATAGTTAAACGAACAAGGAACCCTTGTTGTAGTTCTCACTTTCTAATATTTGCACTTCGAACTGGCCCAGTGATTACAACTCTAATATAGTTTATCAAATTGAAAAAATATTCTGTTCATGTGGTGGGATTGAGAAACTCTACATGCTTGAACCTTTACATTAATACTATTCTGGCTTAATCGATAACTTTTCTCTCATTCTTAGTCAGCGAACAAGCTCCCATTAACCTTATGCTTCATATTCTCCACTAAACCGGTCAAAACCTGTAAATGGGTTCAAGCTATATCATATGTAAATCATAGTCTCTTAAGAGGATAGTCAAACAAGATTTTCACAAAAATGTCTTACCGAATTGGCCAAGTTTCTACTAACACCTTCAGGTACCAATTCAAGAACCGGAGGAAGTACAAAGCTTATGTTCATTTCTAGCTGACCTCGGAGCCTTGTGTTCTTTCCTCTTCGGTCTGGCTACAATGCTCCTTTCACTCCCAAGCTAAAGTCAGATGTGGCTCCATCACTTGGTCAAGCCCTTTAGGTTTCCATCTCATCTCAAAAGAAAGCAATGCAAAAATATCCTCCAATATCCTCCTATTGAAAAGTCACTTAAGTGATTTTGGTGATGTGTCGCTCATACGAGAGTTCACTAATTAATTGTTATAATTTGATTGGTTGATGATTTTTTATTTTTTATTTATTTAATTGAAATTTCTAAAAAAATCTAATCAAGAGTTACCTAATATAATCTATGTTTCCAAATAAACAATTAAACATCTTAAATATAGATTGATTAACATAATTTATTTATAGAAATAAATCCTCTTATATATATTATTCTCCTATATATTAATTGAAAAATCACTTAAGTATTTTGGTGACGTGTCGCTCATATGAGAGCTCTCCAATTAATTGTTACTCCCTCTGTTTCTAAATAAATGTCACTTTAGCTTTTTCAATGCAACTTTTCACATATAATCTCTTTCTTACCTTTTTAAATGACCAATAGATATTTTTTAAAATCATTTTTATTTAAATAATTGAACATTAAATGAGGGTATATTAGTATATTTTTCCATTTTCTTAATCTCCGTGAAAAGTGTCATAGTAACACTTATTCAGAAACGGAGGAAGTATAATTTGATTGGTTGATATTTTTTTATTTAATTAAACTTTCTAAAAGGAAACTAACACTAGAATTATCTAATCCAATCTATGTTTACAGAAAAAACAATTAAACCCCTTAAATATAGATGACTTAACATAATTTATTAATAGAAATAAATTAAATATCATAGATTATATTATATAAGTTGATAATATACATATAAATACATATGATACTACATAAACAATTATAGAAACAATTTTTAATATATTTATATTATAATGAATACAATAAATCTATCATAGATGTTAGAGAACTGATTACTTTAAACTTAATAATATTAATTAAACTCACTCATTCGATATATATATATATATATATATATATATATTCTAAATTATTTCAAATGAATGTGAAATAGTTAATATATAATTTTAAGAAATCCCAATCATTTTTAAATGACAATGTGATATTATAGATATGCATGTTATGATAAGATTGACTAAAGCAAAGCTTTTTTTCTACTATTTTCACATGTCTTAGGCTAAATGAAAGCGAAATGAAGAAAATAACTCTATCTCCTACTTCAGACCTGCGAATTCTCAGACATAACTTCAACCACTATTCTTTTTTTTTCTTTTTTCTTGATAACCTTACAGATTTCAAACAATATATAACAAATTCATAACAAATTCCTATAGCTGGCTCAAAACCATTTAAATTCTTCAACTATCTTACCAAACATCCCCTTTTCCTATCCACAGTGGGAGACGCTTGGATCCTTGCCGGAAACTTTTCAACAACTCTCGCGGAACTATGCTGGAAACTTAAAACTATAAAAAGTGTTATTCAGAAATTAAATAGTGAGAATTTCTCCAAAATTCAAGAGAGAGTTTTATTAGCTAACATTTTGCTTAAAGATGTGCAGGTTAGGGCTTTGCAACAACCTTCAGCAGAACTATTTCTTGAGGAGCAGACTCTTCATGAGAAGTGGATGTTCTTGAGGGGTATCGAGGAGGCCTATTTCAAGCAGAAGTCCCGTATAAACTGGCTGAAGGAAGGAGATCTCAACACAACTTACTTCCACAGGGTTGCAGTTGTTCGGGTAGCAGTCAACTCAATTAGATCATTTCTCAACCATACAGGCGACTTGATTACTGATCCTGAAGCAATGGCGGTACTTGCTATTTCCCATTTCAAGAACATACTGGCTCCGGATGTGCTCCCCTTCGCTGCTGCACCTCTGCTCTGGTTTCAATCCCTTATGGCTTATCAGTGTTCTCCAGATACGATCCAGAGCATGTCTACCATCCCTGATGCTTCTACTATCTCTCGAACGATACACAGGCTCAACCCAAATAAATCTCCAAGTCCGGATGGCCTAACCTCAGGCTTCTTCAAGGCGACTTGGGGTATTTTAGGTGAAGAAGTCTCTCAATCAATCCAGCAATTCTTCATCACTGGTTTTCTTCCATCTGCTGCTAATTCCACCATCCTTTCCCTGGTTCCTAAACACCCGGGTGCAACCTCTGTCTCTGATTACCGCCCCATTTCTTGCTGCTCAACTATCTACAAAGCTATCTCGAAGATTCTTGTTTCCAAGCTAAAGCCAATTCTCCCTGATCTTATTCTCCCGAACCAAACTGCATTTGTCCAAGGGAGACTCTTAGTGGAAAACACCATCCTGGCCACAGAATTGGTAAACGTTTATCACAAGCAGCACGGGCCAAAAAAGATAGTCATAAAAGTTGATATTGCTAAGGCTTTTGATACCATCAGCTGGAACTTCGTACTAAATTGCCTTAGAAGCATTGGGATCCCTAATGACTACCTTAGATGGATTGAAGCATGTATCACAACAACTTCCTTTACGGTGGGTTATAACGGTCGAGTTCATGGCTATTTCAAAGGTAAAAGGGGACTCCGTCAAGGGGATCCTCTAAGTCCCTATCTCTTTGTAATAGCTATGAACTGTCTCTCAATTCTTCTGGATAATGGGGCTGTGGAAGGAAAATTCAACTATCATCCTAAGTGTGCCTCTACAAAACTAACCCATCTATGCTTTGCGGATGACTTGCTAATCTTCACTGATGGAACATTGACATCAGTGAATGGGGTACTCGGAATTCTAGACCAATTTAAGTCTCTCTCGGGTTTGGCAGTAAGCATTCAGAAAACATCCTTCTATAGTTCTGGTGTTCCAGCAAATGAAGTAGATGCTATTGTTGCTTCTGCGGGCTTAACTCATGGTACTCTGCCTATCCGTTATCTAGGGGTCCCCTTATGTTCTAAAAAGCTATCTCTCTTAAACTGTGAGCCATTACTCCATCAAGTTAAAGCTAAAGTTAGTACCTGGAGTGCACAGTCTCTCTCCTTCGCTGGCAGATTACTCTTGGTCAACACGGTAATAGCTGGAATTACTAACTTCTGGTGCGCCACGTTTGTCATCCCTAAAGCCTGCATCAAAAAAATTAACTCAATCTGTGGAGCTTATCTTTGGAAAGGCACAACTGAAGGTCACCACTCGGCCAGAGTCTCATGGGAAAATATCACTCTTTCTAAAGCAGAAGGAGGTCTAAATTGCAGGGACTTAGCTGTTTGGAATAAGGCGGCTATCATCAGGCTTATTTGGATCCTCTTCTGTAATTCAGGTTCGCTGTGGGTGGCTTGGTATAAAGAAGAGGTGCTTAATGGCTTGCTAAGTAACTTCTGGACTAAAAAAGTAAGCCAGCGTCAATCCTGGATTGCCAACAAACTGCTGAAACTCAGAGATATAGTGTACCCATGGATCAAAATCAAGGTGGGAAATGGCCTCTCGACCCGCTTCTGGACAGACAACTGGTCTCCGTTTGGTCGTCTAGATGAATTTTTAATTCCTTCCATCTCTAGAAGAATGGGAGTTCCTGCAACAGCAACACTAAGTGATATCAACTCCAACGGCAACTGGTTAGTACAAGCTCCAAGATCAGAAAATCAGTTATCAATCCAGGTGTACCTCTCGACACTAGAGCTCACAGAAGAAGACGACAGCTTTCAATGGATTGTCGATGGTAATCTCTGGAAAAAATATAAAACAGGAACTGTTTATGATCTTTTGAAGAGCCACGGCCCTCAAGTAACTTGGTATCGAACTATATGGAGTAAAGGAGGTATACCTAAGCATAACTTTCTAGCTTGGCTCTTCACTTTGAATCGTTGTCCCACTAGAGATAGGCTTCTCAATTGGGGTCTTAATGTTGATCCAAACTGCTTGCTTTGTAACTCTGCCCCGGAATCTAGAGATCACCTTTTTTTCCAGTGCTCCTATAGCTGGGATATTTGGTTGCAGACATCGACGCGGTGTGGGATTACTACTCCGAGGGACTGGGTTTCTCTGATTCCCTATTTAAATGGTTTAACTTTGCCGAAGAATCATAAGAAGCTCGTTCTATTAGCATGGCAGTGTGTCATCTACCTTCTCTGGTCTGAAAGGAACTCGCGTCTGCATCGAAGTTGCTTCAGATCATCGCAATCAATCCTAGGCTCACTCGATCTCATCGTCCGCAACCGCTGCTCCAGCTTCAGAGACTCAAACCCCTCTTCCTCCTCCGCTATGCTCCAACTCTGGCTGTAACTTTCTGATACCGTGTCTTCTCCAACCTCTCCTACTTCTCCATCTTACTATCTCCGATCGTGATCAGATTGCAGATATGCTTCTATTGCATGATTTCTCATTGGTCCTATCTCTAAGGGCCTTATCTTTTGGGCATCGTTATTTTCTTTGGGCTTATATTTATCCATAATTATTCTTACTTACTAGTAAAACACTAAGGTCAAGAGGCCTGTATTTGTTTTCTTCATGCATTTTTAATAGAAAGCCTCAGTTCAAAAAAAAAACACTTAATTTTCGGACTTCGAGGCTATATAATAATGATTATTTCACTTTCTCCGAGTAACAGGCCGCACATGGCCAAATTGCAGCGGTTTTTGGTCACGACGCGTTTTTCGACAATTCTATGGTCGTCTAAACCACATTTTCGGAAAGTAATTTTTAGAAACATTTGCCAAATTATGATAAAAATGGATGTCTCATTCCAATACACCTTTGATTTTACTTATTGTCCTAATATAATTTATTTTTAGGAACCCAATTTTACCCCATTAATTAATGGTAAACTTATTGGTAAATTAATTATTATTAAATAAATTAAAAGAAATATCTAACTCATTTTACACTATGTTTTAGTTTTTTTTTCTTCTTATTTGTCCATTTTGCTTGGTAAAAAATCTCAGATCTACCAAAATTTTAAATTTTATAGTTGGCATATGAGGATTGAAATAAAAAAAATTGAGTGGGCCCCTACTTCAAAGTGCCCCATTCAAAAAAAAATTATATACATCATATATGTATATGTATTTGATATAATGATGTAAAATATTAAGTACAAAATAAAATGAGCTGACTAAAATCATTTGCTTATAAAATTTTCACTAAATTTTATATTTTTATGTTCTAAATATTAATAGTAAGAGCTATAGTTTTAAAATAAATAATTTATTTAAAATTTATGAAAAATGGCAATATATTTGTGAATAATAATTTTTTATTAGTATGGCCCTGAACGCTCACAATTCACCTTCTCTTATCTGAGTTTCATAACACCATGAAAGAAGACAAGACCCATTCGGTACAATCACCGGATCACCGGTAGATTCATTGTTTTTTTTTTTAATTTAACCAGATGTTGGGCTTACGCCCTACCACCTAGGTCCGGCGCCAACCTTTGCCTGTACCATTACGGCCTTGGGCACGCCCCCCCTCTATGCGAGTCGAACAACCGACCTCCCCTCCCCAAGGAGGTAGTACCACTGGACTACGAAGTCCAGGGTTCGGTAGATTCATTGTTACCCGCTCCTTCCTCTCCTCCAGTTTTAACGACAAGCGTCCCACAGTGGTCTTTGTAACAAAACTGCTTGTTCCCTCTGCAAAGATAATGTAGAAATGATAGAAATTGATTTCTAGCAAAAGTAGATACCATATATATATATATATATATATATATATATATATATATATAGATATATTGTATAATGTACATTCTACGAAAAGTATACTCTTCAATATTCTTGTGTACCTTCTCATGCAAAAACTTAAAAAACTTGATCTTTCTTTTGCTATCAAGATTAGTCTGTTCTGTGCAAAGTAATCAAGTCTAATGGTGATAAGAGATTAAAACCATATACGACCTGAAAAGGAGTCATCTTGGTGGATGAATGCATAGAATAATTATAAGCAAATTCTACATGAGGCAAACAACCTTCCCAAGACTCAATGTTTCTTTTTACAAAGGCTCAAAGTAAGGTAGACAACGTCCTATTTACTACCCTAGTCTGCCCATCAGTTTGTGGATGACACGTTGCTGAAAAGAGTAACTTGGTTCCTGGATTTCCCTATAAGGTTCTCAAAAAGTGACTAAAAAACTTCGTGTCTCTATCCGAAACTATGGTCCTAGGTATACCATGCAACATAAAAACTTCTCTAAAGAACAAATCAGCTACCATTGTAGCATCATCTGTCTTATGGCAAGCTATAAAGTGAGCCATCTTAGAGAACCTATCTACCACCACAAAGATGATGTCTCTACCTTTCCTAGTTCTAGGCAATCGTAAAAAAAAAAATCCATGGAAACATTAATCCACGGTGCAATGGGAATAGTTAAAGGAGTATACATAGCTTGGCCTTGGCTCTTGGACGTGGACTATTTGCACACTACGCACTGCCTACAGATCCTCTCTACGTCCAACTTCATTCGAGGCCAATAGAAGTGTTGCTAAAGAGCACTCAACGACTTGGCCACACCAAAGTGTCCCTTAAGTCAACCGCTGTGAGATTCTCGGACATACAACTCTCTTAGGGAACAAGCTGAAACGCATAGTTGATTTTCATAGAAGATAAAACCTTCCACACGATAAAAGCCATCCACTGCATGCTTCTTGGCGGCATTGTACTTTTCATGGAAATCAGTATTTCCTTCGTAGTACGCCTTGACCTGATCAAAACCAAGTAGTTTTTCTTCCATGGTCGAGAGCAGAGTGTATCTTCTTGACAAAGCGTCAGGAACCACATTCTCTTTCCCTTGCTTGTATTGGATAACACATGGGAATGTCTCAATAATCTCCATCCATCTGGTGTGTCTTTTGTTCCGCTTTTGCTGGCCCTTCAAGTGTTTAATGATTCATGATCCGTGTGGATCACAAATTCCTTTGACCATAAGTAATGTTGCCAAGTCTAGAGGGCTCTTACCAATGCATACATCCCCTTGTCATATGTGGGGTAGTTCAAAGTGGCCCCTCCTAATTTCTCACTGAATTATGCTATTGGCCTCTTTTCTTGCATCTACATGGCTCCAATTCCCAGTCCTGAAGCATCACACTTGACTTGAAATGTTTTGAGGAAGTCTGGTAGCGCCAATAATGGAGCATTGGTTAGCCTTTCCTTGAGTGTTTGGAAGGCATCTTCTTGTTCCTTTGCCCAAGTAAACCCCACACTCTTTTTGATAACCTCAGTCAATGGAGCTGCTATCAAGCTGAAATCATTTACGAACCGTCTATAGAATCCTGCAAGCCCGTGGAAACTCTTCACCTCGCCTACGGTCTTTGGGACATGCCATTCCATGATTGCTCATACCTTCTCTTCGTCCACTTTAATTCCTTCGAGGTTAGAACAAACCCAAGAAAGACTAGGCGATATGTTCCATAGGAACACTTCTTGTAGTTGGCGAACAATGTTTCCTTTCTTAGCAAATCTAGGGCTTTTCTAAGATGGTCGATATGCTCGTCCATGGTCCGTTGTAAACCGAGATGTCATCAAAGTAGACTACCACAAACAACCCAATGAAGGTTTTCAGGACGTGGTTCATAAGCCTCATAAAGGTGCTGAGTGCATTGGTTAACCCAAAAGACATGAATAGCCACTCATATAGACCATGCTTGGTCTTGAACGCAGTCTTCCACTTATCTCTTTCTTTCATCCTGATTTGGTGATATCCATTTTTCAAGTCGATCTTGGAGAAGATGCATGATTCATATGGCTGGTCTAGCATATCATCCAAACAAGGTATGTGATGGCGTTATTTCACTGTGATATTGTTGATTGCTCGAGAATCTACACACATACGCCAACTACCATCCTTTTTAGGCACAAGGAGAACCAGAACAACACAAGGGCTCATGCTTTCCCTAATGTGGCCCTTTTCTAGTAACTCGTCCACTTGTCTTTGGAGCCCCTTGGTCTCACTAGAGTTGGTCCTATAAGTTGGACGGTTGGGAAGAGAGGCCCCTTGGAAAAATTCAATATGATGTTCAATGCCCATAATGGGTGGTAACCCCCACGGGACTGTGTCCTGTAAACAATCTAGATATTCCTACAGAAGTTTCTCAATTTCCCTCGGTATTACCGGGTCAAGGTTAGAAGAAGAAGTTAACAACTCCCTGAAGATTAGTAATACCAAAGATTGCTGATCAAAAGCAGCTTGTTTAAGTTGAAGTTGATCTTTGTGTGCTTAATGTGTTGTCAAAGGTACCAATACTACCTTTTTGTTGTCATGCATGAAAGAATTTCTGTTGGTGTAGCCATCATGAGTGGCTTTCTTATCGTATTGCCAAGGCCGTCCAAGAAGGATGTGGATGGGTTCCATAGGAACTACATCACATGTGAAGGTGTCCTGATACTGGCCGATAGTGAAAGAGACAGTGACATGATGTGCTATCCGTACTTCTCCATCTTACCTCAACCATTGGAGTGAGTAAGGCCACAGGTGTGCATGGGTTGTCAATCCTAGCTTCTTTACCATGCTTTTACTAGCTGCATTGATGCAGCTTCCTGAGTCTATAATTAGGCTACACACTTTGCTTTGGACGAATGACATGTGTGTTTTTATTGTTCTAGCATGGTATAAATATACTAAACAAATCACTATCAAATTAACCCTAGTCTTAACACACAAATAGTACTCTTGCCAAAAGAGATCAGGTGTAGTACTTAGGGATTGAATCCATAGAGATCAATGACACACAATAGATTTCTTATTTTTAAAGATTAAGTTAGGTGAATATATATATATATATATATATATATATATATATATATATATATTGGTGACAAACAATCAATTAAGAGAATATGTCTTCTGAAGAAGTAGAGATGCAATACGAAAATATGTTAATAATGCAATATGGAAATAATGCAAATAAGGAAATATTCAAATAAACTAAGTTGATGCAAATATAAATATGCTAGATCTAGAGTTTCAAGCCTAATGGATTATAGTGGATATGAAGCAAAAATATGTAAATATACTAGAACTCAAATATTAAGTATTCTGATCCTTATAACTCCAACTCTGGTATGTGGGCAAAAGGAAAGACCATTGCTCGATGGCTATGGCGTAATGTCGATTGACGGTGAAATCAAAAGAAAGTGTGAACGAGATTTGATAATTCTACCAGACTAGTTCGACCAGCTCTCGCATGCGCCTACCAACCTAGTTCAATGGAGTCTATCATGGCACAAAACCCACTCTCGTAGTCGTCCATGTCCTACTTTCAAGATCCTAATTAGCTAGGCTAGAATGCAAGCACTAAGCACAACTAAATTAATGGATATGAAGTTAACTAGCAATCCTACTTTTGGGTTAATCCATGATTGCTATCATGCAACCCTAAATATAGTTGATGACTACTCAGACATAATCAAAGAAAGAACAATAGTCTGAATTAAATGCATAGATAAAATACTGGGGTTCCAATACAAATCTCCTTAAGGAGTTATGAATCTTACCCCTAAAAACCTAGAACTATAATAAAACTTTACTTAGTCTAACATGCACACCTTGCATGCTCTCAATACATAAGCATAAATATAAAACCCTAAAAACTAGGTCAAAACTTGTCCAGGGTATTCTTGTCTTTTTTTCTTTTATTTTCAATCGACTGTCTGCGAGTTGGGCGTCGATCAATGGCAAGTGTGCAACCTTGATCGACCTTGGTCTTTTATCATCTGTCGACTCCAAGGCTGTGTCATTGATCGACGACAGTCTTGTACTTCGACTCTTCAAATAGTCAGCTACGGATTCTTCTCCTCCAAATGCTCCAAAAGCTCCAAGTGTCTCCATATATCTCCAAAACGTTCCTGGACCTGTAAATACTCTAAAACATTTCCTTGACACACATAATAGACTCTAAATAGAGCCTATAACATGGCCTAAAACTGGTGATAAATAGGCTATGTCAACTCCCCCAGACTTAACCTTTTGCTTGTGCTCAAGCAAACTAAGCTTGTGAAAGATGTTCTGAAAAGCGGAGACTCACATAATGTCTAAGTATAACTGTCACCTTACTTTGTTGCAATCACATCCTATCAAGTCAATCACAAAAAAACTTAATATACCCTATCCTCGTATAGCAACCAAATCCAGTTTACCAACAACTTAGCAAATACTAGTCTGACTCACCCCTCTACTGATTTCTTTTCTTTGCATAAAATAAAAGTGTAGGCTTTACCGTGGGAGTATCGATCAAATGACAAACTTATATATATATATATATATATATATATATATATAGTAAATAAATCTCAAACAAATCAAATAGCATTAGAAAACCTCCCACATACTTAAATTACACTGTATCCAGTGTAATTCGTCTCGGATTGGTTAGGAAAAATTAAATCATAAGTAAATAGTTATAGAAAACTCGATACCAAACTATGTAAAAGAGTATCGATCGATGGTAGGCATGTATGGTCGATCGATGGTCGCGATCCAATGTCGACTGATGGTGCCTCTATGGTGTCGGTCGATGGTGGACTCAAACAGTCTATAAAACAAAGTAAAACTCGAAATAAGTAGTAGTATAAGTAAAAACGAAATAAAAACTTACTAAACAGTGGGTTGCCTCCCACTTAGCGCTTTGTTAAAGTTTTAAGCTTGACGCTTTGAAATCTCTGGCTAACATGGAGTTGGATTAACACTTGGAAGACAAGCGTCTACATCTTCTTTGCTCTTCTGAAACCATGTACTAACGAAGCTCCTTATTGCTTCATCTCCTATGGTTTTCTCATTCCTTGTAACTTCTCTGGAAAACGCCATGGAATGCATTCCTTCCTGTAGTTCTCAATATTGCGCTGTAGCATTCTAAGCCTGACAGCTATAGTCTTTGATAAATCCTCCAATTGCTGAGAAATATCTTCCTTCACCAAGCTCTGAGAAAAAGTAATCTCATCAAACATATCTTCTAATTCTATTTCTGCTGCGGTCTTCTGTTCGTTGGCTTCAATGTTGATCGATGGCATGATGTTGCCGTTGATCGATGCCAGTTTGTATGCCCTAATCACATGTTGTCTTTGAACAATATCCAAATCTTGTTTCATCTCATCCATGCAGGCAGTCAAATTGGTGAAGCAGTTGTCGATAGGATAGTAGACATCATCTAACCTCTTGTAGAAATCATCTAGTGACATCTCTTGAGCTCTATAGATCTCATATACAATATAATCAATCTCTTCTATGCTGTATGTCTATTGATCCTTCCTAGACATAGCGATCTCTGCTGCATGATCTGGTAAACATATGTAGATCTGCTCAAACAAATTAGCTCTCTCTAGAACTGCTCTGGTGTCTTCAGTTTGCACATTCACAGCGGAAAAGTCTGTTGCCCTCAGTATCAAAAGCTCTCGTACCTTGCTCGAAATGCCAATCGATCGATAACCTGATGTTGCTGTCAGCGATGGTGGAAAGTTGTAGGCATCGGAAGAACGAAATTTGTGTACCTCTGGAAAGGGTCTGTCGATCGATGCTTGGTGGGTGCCGTCGGTCGATGCAGGATACTTGGGAATGTATAGAACATTAAGGATCGGCTCGTTCTTCTGCTCCTCAATATCGATCGATGTTGTATGATGTGCGTCGATCGATGGCTGATGTTGCTGTCCAAATATATTACCCGATCCATTAGCCGTAATAAGCGCATCTGCTACATCCTCCTTGAATAAATGTACGATTCTCCCACAACGAGCCCGTGCACGTCTCCGAACTCATCTGGTCTAAGATTACCAATATATGTCTCTTCTATTCCATGTTCGTGTTCTGATTTGCGTCTGATGTCGTTCGATGGCCAGGAGTAGCTTGTGATTGATGCTTGATTATCCTCTCTTGCGTTCATCATCCAGCCATCGTCTTCTGATGCCAGGATGCGATATTCAATCTGCTCTTTCTCTCTGTAATCTTCATCGTATCCTTTGCATAATGGACGTGTGTCGATCGATGGTGAATGGTGACCATCGATCGAAGCTCGATAACCAGACTGTTGCGCGAAAAGGTTTCCAGCTCCATTAGCCATGGAAAGAATGTATGCAATATCTTCCCTCGTGGCATTTAGTATTCTGCCATCCATAGCTCTTGCTTGACCATCTGGATCTCTCATGATACCGAATTCATCTAGTTGTAGATAACCATATTCCTTCTCGCGTTTTGCAGCTGAATCTACTTTGGATGCTGCTTCTTGGTCAGTATCGATCGATGGCATAGGGTTACCGTCGATCGATGTCGATTTCCCGAGTCGATGGGAAATATGAAAAACACCAGGATCTTCTATAGCAATACCACATTACTCACTCATCTCTTCTTCTTTGTAGTCTTCGTCGTACTCGGGGTAGGCTATGTTGTAATCACCATCTATGTGGTAGTCATTGATCGGTTTTGGAGTGTGAGTCTCGATCGATAACAAAGGATGGGTGTCGACCGATTTCTGAACTGCAAGGGTGTCGATCGATTGTCTGGGCTGGGTATCGATCGATGCTCCAGCCTTCAACTCTTCATTGAAGTCATAATCACAAAAGCATGTGGCCACAAGTTCTGCATCATCACACAATTTTGTGAGGGCATGTTTTTCATAAAAAACATTATGATCAATCAAGGAAAGGCACAACATGTTTGTCCTCATGTCGCAGATAACTCCCACGGTGGCCATGAAAGCTCTTCCTTCCAATTGATCTAGATATCCATCACATGGAAGTCTATCGAGACTAAGACGAATCTGCAGTGGGACACCTGTATAAATACATCATGAATCGATTCTTGAGCAATCCACAAAGATGAAGGAATCGCTGGAAGGCTCCACTCTCAGGTTCAGTTTTTCTGCCGTAGCTCTGAGTATGATGCTCACTGATGATCCAGTGTCACAAAGGGCATTGGGGAATTTGTGGCTTTTGATCAGACATGGCACCACAAATATTCCAGGATCAACAATCAGTGCATTGAGCTGGTGCACCTGTCCAGCTTATACTTTCTCCTCGATCTTTTGACATGTTGCATTACGCAGATGACCGTCGAGGTCATGCAGGTCCCCATTCTCGTCTCGAATCAATATTAAAGTTGCAACCATTTGAACTCGTCTGCTTCAGTCGATCGATGCGGGTAAGTTGTCATCGATCATTGCTATGTGATCAGCATCGGTCGATGCTCGAGTTCTGATGTCGGTCGATGATGTCCGTAAAGAAGTGTCGGTCGGCGCGGTATAAGTTTTGTCGATCGTTGCTTGTCGTCTTTCTTTGCAGATCGTACGTTCGAGTTTATCGGGGTCAGAGAATAGTAGTTCTTGTCCTTTATTGCTCCTGGTGTGTCTTTCCATGCACCTGAAAAACAAGGAAAAGAAAAATTTAGTAACTTGATAGTAGTAACAAACCTAAACTAAATCCTAGAAATTAAATCTAATGGCGATCAGTGCTCCCCAGCAACGACGCTAAATTTGACATGTGTGTTTTTATTGTTCTAGAAAGGTATAAATATCCTACACAAATCACTATCAAATTAACCCTAATCTTAACACACAAATAGTACTCTTGCCAAAAGAGATCATGTGTAGTACGTAGGCATCGAATCCACAAAAAACAATAGTACACAAAAGATTTTTTATTTCTAAAGCTTAAGCTAAGTGAATATATATATTGGTGGCAAAAAATCAGTTAAGAAAATATTTCTTATCAAGAAGTAGAGATGCAATATGGAAATATGTTAATAATGCAAATATGAAAATAGTGCAAATATGGAAATATTCTAATAAACTAACTTGATACAAATGTAAATATGCAAGATCTAGGGTTTCAAGCCTAATGGATTATAGAAAATAGGAAGGACAAATATGTAAATATACTAGAACTCAAATATTAACTATTCTGACCTTTTTGACTTCAACTCTTGTATGCGAGCAAAAGGAAAGACCATCGATCGACGACTATGGCCTGATGTCGATCGACGGTGAAATCAGAAGGATGTGTGAACGAGATTTCATAATTCCACCAGACTTATTAGACCAGATCTTGCATGCATCTAACAACCTAGTTCAATGGAGTCTATTATGGCATAGAACCTACTCTCGTAGTCGTCCATGTTCTACCTTCGAGATCCTAGTTAGCTACTCTAGAATGCAAGCACTAAGCGCAACTCAATTGATGGATATTAACTTAACTAGGAATCCTACTTTTGGGCTAATCCATGATTGTTATCATGCAACCCTAAATCTAGTTGATGACTATTTAGACATAATCAAAGAAATAACAATAGTCTGAATATAATGCATAGATAAAATACTGGAGTTTCAATGCAAATCTCCCTAAGGAGTTATGAATCGTCTCCCCTAAAAACCTAGAACTATAATAAAACTTTTCTTAGCCTAACATGCACACCTTGCATGCTCTCAATACGTAAGCATAAATATTAAAACCCTAGAAACTAGGTCAAAACTCGTCTAGGGATTTCTTGTCTTTTTTCTTTTATATTTTGCCTTTGCAGTCGGCTGTCTACGAGTTGGGCATCGATGATGGCAAGTGTGCAGCATCGATCGAACTTGGTCTTTTATCATAGGTCGACTCCAAGGCTGTGTCGTCGATCGATGACAGTCTTGTACTTCGACTCCTCATATAGCCAGCTACGGATTCTTCTCCTCTAAATGTTCGAGAAGCTCCAAGTATCTCCATATATATCCAAAACGTTCCTGGACATGTAAATACTAACATATCCTAGACACACATAATAGACCCTAAATAGAGCTTATAACATGGCCAAAAACAGGTAATAAATAGGCTATATCAACGACGCATCTAGTATGAACAAGTTCTCACACTACTCCTGAGCTTCTGGTTTAAACTGAGTATTCAGGACTCGTCGGGTGACAAGTAGTTCTCCATGAGTGGGATAATTCACAGTCTTTTCTTCCTCAGCTGGTTTCTCTTCGTCATTAGAAACTATATCTCTACTTGCGAAGACCAGCATGGTATTTTTATTGATGCACTCATTAGCGTAGTTTCCAAACCCCTGAAATTTATAACACTTAATATTTCTCGACCGGTTGTTGGGTACTGGGGATTTGTTTTTCTCATCCAGTGCAGTGCCCGGAGGACAAGGATCTTCTTTAGTCTTATTGATCAGCTTGTCTTCTCTGGCATATGTGGGTTTGGAAGAAGTAAAAAACTGGTTCATGCCTATGCCTCTTGTTTTATTTTGCTGTTCAATCAGGGTAGCCTTATGAAGTATCTCATTTATTGCATCATATTCCTGCATCCCTATTCGGTCCTGAATGTCTCAGTTTAAACCTCCCTGGAACCTAGCCATAGTGTCTTCTCCAGATTCAATGATATCATCTTTGATCATAAGATTATCCATATCTTGGTGGTAATCTTCCACGTTTTTGGTTCCTTGAGTCAGCCTCCGTAGACGTTTGTAGAGTTCTCTGTGGTCGTAGGTCAGAACAAACCTCCTCATAACTTCTTCGATCTCATGCCAAGAAGTTATCTGAAGTTGTCCATTGCGTATCCTAGTGTCAGATACTTGTTCCCACCAGTTGATCAGTTGATTGCGTATCCCTAGAACTCAATAGCTCCTAGCTTTACTTTCCTCTCCTTAGTGAAGTTTTGACACTTGAAAACAAGTTCAACCGTATTCTCCCATTCAAGATAAGCATCTGGATCGTTTCCCCCAAGAAGGGAGGGATCCGAAGTTTGAGATTGCCTAAGTTATCTTCAGCTTGCGGTCGTCTTTGGTCGGGTCGATTCAACCGTCCCTGGCCTTCCTCGTCAGCTGGATTATTGACAGCTCCTGGCATAGCACGTCTAGCTCGAAGTGGTAAGTTTCGTCCTGGTGATATAGCTCGACCTGCAACATTAACAATCTCAGGGGGTATGATGTTAGCATAAAAATGTTCAGCATGACCATGTAGTCTCCTCTCTAGGTCCCCCAACATTACCTCATGTTGCAATTGATCGAGGAGTATGCATTGGGTGGGTGGTTCAACAAGAGGGTCTGCAAATCGTCGTTCATCAGCCATAGTTCCGTGCTTAAATTAAACCAAAACAAAACAAAGACAAAAAACAAAGGAATGAAAGAATTCAAGAAAGCTCTCTCCTTTCTAGACTCTCTGGACTCCCTCAACAACCTTGCCTTCTATGGTTCAGCAGTGAACAAGATTCCCAATCACCTAAGATCTAGAAAACCCTAACTCCTTAACTGAACTAGATAGTTAGATTGCAAGATTTTCAGCATCAGATTGCCTTAACTAGCTTTACCGGATTTCTCTTCCGTCGACTGGATTTCTCTTCCGTCTTTCTCTTTTGTTCTTATTCTTTCTTTCTTTATTTTATTTTTGTTTCTCTTAAAGGCTAGCCCAATCTGACTAGAAGTCTAGATAGGTAAAAAAGATGAGATGAAGCAAGAAACACAAACCCTAAACCCTTAAAGTGGCTCTGATACCACTTAATACGATATTGGATAGGTGTACACGTCCGGATAACTTGAATATGATGGTTTGTCGAAGGATGAGATAGAAACAAGGCGAAATGCTTCTCTTTGGTGGGTGGTTTCTTCACGCAAGGATGATGGTCGATCCTTGGGTTATTTAGCTCAGGCGATCTACAAGTGTAACCTTGTATATGATGATGGATGATGGTATTCGCGTAAGCAATAAAGTTAACTATCTGGTGACCGAAGATGGATTCTCAAAATCTGAACAAGAAGGAAGGAACTAAAGAGAGTTGTGTGCAAAGTTTTAAGTTTATTGATGGGTGCTTTGCAAAAGGTTACTCGACAAGTATATAAAGAAAACCAAAACTGCCTAAGTGATCATTATCTAGGATGCTTTATCATTATCTAAAACTTAAAGAAAAAGGAAACTCCAGGACCAAAGCCAACTAGGATTATGCTAACTAAACCTACACCTAATGGGTTTATGACCCTTATTCCAATTCTTGGCAAACCATGAGGTTAAACCAAGATATCAGCCCAGCCTCAAGCTTTTCTTCATCTTGTATGAACTTTATCAAGAGCCCAAGTGCTCTCTTAAGGGCTTTGGCTTTTGATCTTGTGAATGGCCCACCTGTATAAACGAGTGGGTCTCCATTTGGACCGTCCATATCTTGTTGGGCCAAGAAAGGCCTCTCTTGACCATCTTCCAATTGAGCCCGTTTCAGTTGCTTAAGTTCCCGACTATCTTTATCTCCATGTTCAAGAGGTCGAACACTTTGATCTCCTGCTTTTTGATCCTGTTCAAACCCTTCATGTCCAAGAGTTGGTCCATTCATCGTCCTCGTCATTTATTCTTCGGGTCGACCATTTTAATTTCCCGACCAAGAACCATTTCCCGACCAAGGATCATTTCCAGCGCCTTGGTGCTGGACCCAGCCATTTCCCGACCACTCGTCCTTGTCCGATCCATGCGCCGATGGTTCGTCTATGGTAGTAGATGCCAGTTCACCTAAGCCTTGTTCCAGCTCGTCTTCTTGTTCCGAATGCTCCGATGTTGAGTCTGATCCTAAGCTGGCCATATCACATTGCTAGGCCTAGGAATTTGGGTATTGGATCGGGTTCAGTTTTGCTATTTCTGATTTCGGATAATTCAAATATGGGAAAATTGGTACTCGATTCAGTTTGGCTATTTCAGATGTCGGATCATTCGGATATGGGAAAGTTGGTACTGATCAGGTAATCATAAATCTCATATCTAATTTGGTTTGGTACTTGTTGGAGCTGGATATTTTTTGGGTATATGTGGATGAATCGAAAAAAGTGGTTCTGGTTCGGATTGGCTTGTTATAATCCAAATGCATAGAAAAATAACCAACTTTATCTGAAATATCTGGTTCAGGTCTGGTTTTTTATATCCAAACATATCCAAGAATATCCAATAGTAACCAAAATATCCAAAATGTCTGAATTATCCAAAAAGTTAATATATTTAAACTTTTAGTGTCATTATATTTTTAATATTTGATTTATTGTAAGTATCAATATAACTAACAGTTTTAGATATATATATATATATATATATATATATATATATGTATTTCAGATATTTTTGGACACTTGTAATTTTTCGGATTCGGTTCGGATTCGGTTCCGGTTCCGGTTCTTCAGATATAGGAAATTATGTATTGTTTGGATATATATGTCTGACCGGGTTCGGTTTGATACCTTAAAGTTCAGAACGGATCCGGTTTGAAACTTCGGATTCGGATAATTTGAATTGCCAAGGCCTCAGCATAGGTCTTGGATATTCTAATACACAGCATGAACATATGAAAGTTGAGTACCAATGAGCATCAACCTAACATACATCGTTTATCATTAAGCTGAGGTGGAAAAAGTGAAACTAACGTGACTAAGAATAATGAAGAAAGTAGAGACTAAAACTGAGGGAGAAGCTTTGTGGTTACCAAATTGTTGAAGCTGCTCATGAACAAAATCAAGAGTATAAGAATGGAGCACATTCGAGGAGGAGAGTTCATACTTTGATGTCGATGTAGATTGACGCCATGAGTCATCTTAATCCGATCGACATGAGATAAATGACGAAGGTTGAGCTCGCCATTAGAGCGTAACCAGGGTCAAACCTTAATGTTGTTCATGTACCTTCTCTGTAATCCAATTCTTGTTATCAACAAAGGAGTTAGGGATTTGTAAAATATCTCATTAGTGCAGTTAAATTGAGATCGAATCAAACACGGCGATGAGGAAGTTTGGTGAATCGTCGATGATAATTGAGAGAAATTCGATGGATCTTTTAATGGATTCATCGTAGGAGTGAAATTTTTTTACCAAGATTACATAGGTTGGATGAATCGAGCAAGATCTCCGGTGATTTAGCAATTGCCGGTGTCTAGAGCTTCTTCGATGATGTACAGAGGATTGACGATCTGAAACGCGAATTGCAGCAAGTGGTGAGCAACTGAATATTCATCATCAGGTACTTCCAAACCTACTAGAACAAAATCAAAGCGCATCGCGTTAGGTTATTGGGAAAGGAAGGTGAAAGATGATAATCATGATGAGTTGCCTATGTTTGATGGAGTAAATCCAGAAAGTTGGATTGTGAAAGCTTGAAATGATATTTTTGAATTCGAGTAGAGCTGTGTGTAGCTGGTTATATGGGATGCTGCACAGGCAGAAAATCAAGGATTGGGCTGACTTCAAGCTACAATTCCTGGAGCTGATCATTTTCTGAGTTTTTATTCAGTAGCTGTAAAGTTAAAGGATGAATCATCTTGTAGCAGTGAAGCTCTGCCCAAGATAGAATTGGTGAAGAAGGCATCATCACCAAATTAGGAAGGTGTTTCTATGAATTAACCTGTTTATCCGAGATTTCTCGGATAAACATGTCAGTTCTACATTTACCCGAAGTCTGTCAGAAATTTGACTTTTTATAGAAAACATTCTGGGAAGCCTTCTGTCCAAAGACTTCTCGGAAGTCCTCTTTGCTATTACATGAAGTCTTCTCTTTGTTGCCAAAAATCTGTGTAGGTTAGTTTTGCAATTGACAGTTAATAGTAGTAAAACATTTAATATTAATTAGAAGACTTCCAGAAAAATATTATGGCATAACACTTCTCTGGAAGTCTTTGCGAATTTTATTCCGTGTTTCTAGTCAACCTTTGGTTTTTAAAGAAGATTTCTATAGAAGTCTTCCGCCAGAAGACTTCGACAGAAGACTTCGACAGAAGTCTTCTCTAAAAAAACTCAAATATGGTCAATTTCAGAAATAACCTACGCCAACTTCTTGAGACAATGAAAAGACTTCATGTGAGTGTAAGAAGACTTCTCTGGAAGTCTTTTCCGGGAAGACTTCTAAGAAAAAAATCAAATATCTACAAAATTCTGGTCAGTTGAAAAACTCACATGTTTATGAGAGAAGACTTAGAGAAATCTTCTCTGGGTTTTTTCGAGAATTTTTCAAACATAAAAGTAAGCTAAATATTTACAAATGAAGAATTTAAGAGGTCTGTTATAGAGTAGGCTTCTCTAGAAGTCTTCGTTTCTAAATTTGTAATTGCAAAAATTACTTAAATGGAAGACTTCTTAAACCACATAAGACTTCGTAAACCACATAAGATTTTCCAACACATAATACTTCACGGGGTTATGTTCGTAAAAGTGTATATATGTTTTTTGGTCATAAGTGGCTTGTTCTAATTTCACTAACATTTTGGGCTACTTTTCATTTGATTGAATTTAGAGTACAATTTTATGTTTAAAATCAGTTTTATGTTATATTTGACAATTTCCCCATAAAATAATATGATAACTATAAATGCTTTAAAAAATTTTTTTTGGTTCACTAATCATAAGTTTGTTAATCATGTTATGTAAAAGAAATATTTATAGTGACTTAAATTAATAGTATTTAATTTTCATTAAATCTCACAACACTTCTAAAAATGGTCTGCGATTTTTATTTCAAAATTTGGAGTTAAAATATTTATTATTATAGTTTATAATTACGGTATTGTATATTAAAAATATATTTACAACAATATTTACATTCACGAAATCGTGGGCAATCACCTAGGCATAGTTAAAAATGTGATTCTAGCACTAGTAAGCATATACTCCCTCTGTTCCATAATATAAGAAGTTTTGAAGAAGTTTTGATGTTTCAAAATATAAGATGTTTTGAAACTTTTAAGGTACTTTAACTTTATTAAAAATTGGTTAACCACTAACATTTCACTGAATTATTTATGAATAGTTAACTTATTTTCAATTTATTAATAATATTATTATTTTTAAAAGTATTCTTTTTTAATTTTTGTGCATTTGAGTAAAACATCTTATATTGTGAAAGGGAAGAAATATATAATAAGATATTTTTCTCTCTCCTACGACGGTGTCCACTTCTTCTGCTTACATTGTTCTAATGAACCCAAAAATTATATTTTGGATCAGAGAACTTCCTTCTAAGGGGCCTGCAAAAAAAAAGTATAACGTTATCACGAGTCATCGTCTTCTTCGTAGACAGATATTCACCAAGACACCATGACTCATCAGCCTCTACCCTCCATATCCTCAATCTTATCACCAATCATCCACCGTTACATCTATCAGGGAATGGGATAAATTTTTATGTGATCAATTTCGGCTACGAACACGACTTCTAATATTCTAATCTCTAGCGTGATAAAATTCTTAATTAAACTATTTTAGTAGTTAAAATCCGATAGAATGTTTTGGGCAATCATCTTCATGCTTCCCAATGTGGCTTCTCTATGGTGTTGTACCCGGCACAAATGATCTTTCTCTCTATGGTCAGATGTAAATTGGTGCAGCAGATGAGAAAGGGGTTCACGTGGAAGTTGGATTTGTCGTTGAAAATGAGAAATCAAGTACTGCTTTTGGAGCTACGCTTTCTGCTGCTGATGCTGTGGTTCGTGTTTTAATTAGAGATGCATTGGCTCAAATCATACAACATCTTGCGTCTGTCACGGCTGCTGTGGTCATCCCCCATTTGTGGCGAGCTGGCAATGAGCTTTCATTGTCCTCACGAGTTCTTCTGCTAATCTGGATTTTTGGTTATATCTAAAGTGACTAAAATGTAAATATCTTCAACCTAGTTTTAGCATTGAACGCAACATCTCAATAAAGCATCATTCTTTTATTAATGTTTAGAAAACTTTTTAAAAACTAAACATAAGCTATTGTCTTCCTTATTGATTCATCACAGATCGATGATCATATATAGGAACCAGCTTTTTTTTCCTATCCTATTACACAATAAATATTTGGTATTTTCTTTTTCCTAATATCAATAGCTTTGGTTATCCTAATTTCTTTAATGATAACTTCCTTTTCTAGGAATGTTGAAGCTTATCCAAGATTTTATAGGGTATAGGGAGCTGTTAGATTACGTCTTATTCCATTGTTATTGCAGAATTATTGAAACTCCTCATGTAAACTCACCACCTATATCCGTACGTAGTGTGATTATCTCCTTGTTGACTTCCTTCTCAACAAGCTTCTTGAATTCTTTGAATCTTTTAAACGCATCTCCTTTCTCCTTTAGTAATATTGACCATATATATCTTGTGCAATTGTCAATTATAACAAAGATATACATGTTATGTGAAAGTGTAGCCGGCGAGATAGGACCACACAAATCTGTGTGTAGAAGTTCCAACGCTTGTGATGATCTATACGCAGTAGCCTTTGGAAAAGTATGTCGAGCTTTCTTGCCAACCAAGCAAGACTCGCATATTTTTTTCTCTTCTTGAATCTCCGGAAACCCGTGCACCATCTCATGTGTTGCCATGAATTTTATAGTTTTGAAATTATTGTGTCCGAGCCTAGCATGCCATCTCCAAGTTTCTTCTTCTATTCTCGTGTGCAAGTAGTCTGGTCTACAAACTTCAAGTCTCATTTTGTAGAGTCGGTTAGGCTCATCACTTTCACCATCAATCTTATGTTAGAATATTTTAGTGTTAGGTAATTGTCCTTCATTCTAACATCACACCCTTTCTCAGTGGCTTGTCCTAAACTCAATAAGTTGCTTCTCAAATCTAGAATGTGGTATATGTCGGTCAAGAGTTTATGTTCCCCTGTTTTTGTTTCAAATAGTATCGACCCTTTTCCATAGATGTCGAGACATGATCCATCTCCAAACTTGAATTTTCCTTTAACGGTTTCAGTAAGCTCGGATAAGTATGATCTTTCACCCGTCATATGGTTACTAGCTCTGTTGTCCAAGTAATATATTCCATCTTAACGGTTGCTTTGTTCCAGTGTCTTCGTTATGACCTTCTCCTCATTGAGAAACACGATCTCATGCATTTGTAAGGCTACATCAGCTTCTTCTGTTTCACCTTTGTTAAGCTCTTGGCCGTGTTGTTTCTTCTTAGGATACACCGAAGCAAAGTGATCTGGTTTATCACACTTGACACATACAACCTGAGACATGTCCTTCTTCTCCTTGTATTTGTCTTGTGAGTTAAACCGGCCACGTCCTCTGCCTCTTCCTTTGTTTCCTCTTCCACAACTCCAGCATCTACCTCTTCCTCTTGAGATGTATGAGTTATTGAAGTTCGCGTATAAAAGGTTCCCTTGTGATTCTTGCGTATCTTCTTCCTGAATCCGTTTTTCATACACTTTAAGTCTCCCAACAATATTTTTGAAGCTTGTCTTATGCAGATCACAAACTTGTTCAAGCGCTATAATATGAATATACTTGCTTCGCGGTAAGTTGTTCAAGAATTTTTTTTACTAGCTTAGGTTCTGATAGGGTCAGATATTTACCTCTTTTAGGTCATTATATCAGCCCTATTTAGAGTCTATTATATATTTTTGGAGTTGTGTTAGAGTGTTTTCAGGTTCAGGTACGTTCTGGAGTACTTTGGTGATTCTCGAGCTGTTTGAGATGCAGAACTGTTCAGATGCTTCAAACGTTTGTCAATGGATGGAGATTTTCCCACGGTTAGATCGAGCTGATATTTTGACACAATATAGAACTTTGAGTTAGATTTCCAATTACACAGTTTTGAGGTCCATCGGACGGTTATATCTAAAGTTATGTCCGATTTACTGAAGAGTGGTATGTCTGCCTCGCGAGAGGAAGCTGTAGAGAAGATGAATGAGTGTCGATCAACGGCACAGACTTGGTGTCGACCGATGGTGATCCCATAAGACAGGCCCAAATTTTTTTATGGCCAACTTAAGCCCATAAGCCATCATACATTACCAAAACACCCTTGCACGACTTTAAACCCTATTTATGTGTTTCTATGCCATTGTTTAGGCAACAAGCTTTTTTATTATATTTCTAGGTTTAGGAGAGAAGGGAGGAACTCCTTCAGAGTCCTTCTGGAACTGCTTTGGTTTTCTATTGATTTATATTATTGCTTTCGATTATATTCATATGTGATTCAAGTTATAAAGATCATGTTTGAGTAGATCTCTTGTTAGATTTAGGGTTTGTTAATGGTAGTCATGGATTAGCCAAACAATAAAACTGCTAAGGTGATTATTAGATCTATTAATAGAATTGTGCTTATTGCATGTGTTCTAGAGTATCTAACTAGGACCTTGAGCTTAGGATATTGACAATTGCGAGAGTAGGTTCAATACCAAAATTAATCCTGTTGAGCTAAGTTGTTAGAAACAAACGAGAGTTGATCTAGATAATTTAGTGAACCTTTCGAATTAGGTCTTAATTCTTGACTCAAGTGACATCGATCGATGCTATTATCTCAAGTGACAACGAGAGTTGGAACAAAGACCTAGGTCATATGAGAGATTCATTAATTAATATCTTACTATTTGCATTCGAGTTATATGATTGATACCCTTAGCTTCTATCTACTATAATCCACTTGCCTAAAACCCCAGATCTAGCTATTTATTATTACTGCTTACAAACCAATCAATCAACTGCTTTGCTATACATACTGCTTATTAATTTGTTTTCCTAGCTTAACTGAAAAGTCTATAGTCTATTGTGCACCCACGCTCCATGTGGATTCGATCCCTAAGTATTATAACTAAACCTCTTATTTGAGAGGGTAAAATTCACCCTTTAGGGTAATTTGAGTGATATCAAATTTGGCGCCGTTGCCGGGGAGCGAGGATTCGCCATTAGTCTTAAGCTGTCAGTCGATACCACTTGAAATCCCTGATAGATTGAGTTATCTTCAAGACATTACAGTCTCGACACTAAAGAGCATCGATGTATCAAGCATTTATCTTGCTCCATATGTAGAAAAAAGAGATCACCATGGAATATTTCTTGGATTTGGAAGATTTCTTAAAGCTAGAAGATGGAGAACAAAATTAATATTTAGATCATGATAAAGAGATCACTATGGAAGATTTCTTAGAGCTAGAGGATTTCTTGAAGCAATTGGATGAAGCACATCCTGAAGATTTGGGTCAGAACTCGGAGAAGAAGCTTGATGACGATCAGCACACTTCTGAAAGAGATCTTGAGACTTCACCAAAAGTTAACATCAATCGACACATACCGATTGCATCGATCGATACCCACTTGATGATATCGATCGACACCCACCTGATGATATCAATCGATGCCCATGGTTCGGCAAACAGCCAGGTTACATGATTCAGTTGGAACTAGTTGAGGAGAGAATACACAATTCCGCGGCCTCATATCTTACTGTCCACGAGCGTCCGAGACCACCTATCTGCGCAGAAAAAGATGCTGGTTTTCACAATAAAATGAAGATGATCAATGATCTGTGAAGTTTTTGGTTCCCAGCGCTATTTCCGAAGTAGATCTACCTATTCCACCTGGCATAAGTGAGCATCTGGGATACTGCATTGGAATATTCGAAGATCATCTGCATACAGTTGTTTCTCAGAAAAAATCAGGTCTAAAAGAAGATGTTGAGAAAGTCTCTCTAGACCTAGCATCGATCGGCACTCCACCCTCTTTGTCGATCGACACCCCTCGGATATCTCATCATGCAGAGACACAAACAGCCAATTCTGGGGGAAGGAGCAGAAACAAGAAGGAGAAAAAGAAGAGGAATTGGAAGAGGAAAAGGACCAAGGGTGGTTCTCAAATGTCATTGATTCTTCAATTCTCAGATGGTGTCAGGAAATACAGAGTGCGCAGCAGATGCTTCTCACAGCCATTTTCAAATCTTTGTGCACTCCTTATTGCTGAGGTGATAGACGAAAGAGAAGAGTCTATGGAGGCTTTCACAAAAAGTGTGTTGAGGCTGAAGATATTGGACATTGGGAATTGTTTTGGAACAAGTTCTCAATCTCAGCTGGACTGAATCAGAGTTCAAAAATGTCAAGCTAAAGACTATCGATGAATGGGAGGCAACCCACTGTTTAGTAATTCTTAAATTTGTTTTTGTCTTTTAAATTATTACCGATTTCCTGTTTTTACTTATTTCAGATAAAAATTCTGAGGAAGATAATCTGCACAGAGCATCGACCGACACCTGATCAATGTCGATCGACGGAGCAGAGCGAGTATCGATCGATCGCCACTTAATTGTGTCGATCGACGGGCACATCCAGCGAGCATGTATACCATTTTTCTTTGTTAAATTTTGTCCTTATGATTTATTTTCCCAACAATCCCAGACTGTATAACACTGGGGACAATGTTGTTTAAGTCTGGGAGAGGTTTACTGATATTGTGTTTTATTTTCAGTTTTATTCTTATATGTTTTTATTACAAGTTTTATAGAGTGAAGATGGGGATTATGATCAGATTTATATTTTACTTGTTCATTAACCACTCTATAGAAGTATTCTTAGACTTATTGCTTGCAGTGATACTAGAGATACCAAAGTGGATCATCATGCCACTATATCACAATTGCAAAGTTTGAAGGAACCGGAACTGACCTCCAACCTAATATTGACTGATCTACTTGCCTTGAGGCTTGACATACATTGGATCGGATTCCTCCTGCAAGTGTGGAAGGTAAAAGTCTGTGTGCTTCTGATTCCCTTCTCTCTCTCTCTTCAGAAATTATAAAAAGAAAAGATTCATGTGATTTTCTGACATTCAAGGGTTACATTACCGATAACCCCACTATTCTAATTCAAAGGAATGATCACACATTATTGGACGCGAGGGGTAGGTAAATTATCGATGACCCCACTATTCGTCCACACTTTGTCAAAAAAAATCGAAAAATAAGATGAGAGAATGTCTGTATCACCAGCATTAATCATTGGATTCGAGATCTAAAAATTCAGAGAAGAGAGAAAATAGAGAATAAAGGGATCATAGAAGACTACTTGTGTGCTCAGATACTTGCAGAGGTAAAGAGTCCATGTGTCCTTTGATCAATACTTACAAGTTAAAGCCTACACATCTATTTGTGCAAGAAATGAGGTTAGTAAAGGGGTGAGTCAAACTAGTATTCCCTAAGTTGTTGGTAGAATGGATTTGGTTGCTATACTAGGATAAGATATATGAAGTTTCCCTAAGATTAACATGTATTTGATGTGGTTGCAACATAGTAGAGGTGATAAGGATGAGTTAGAGATATTGTAAGTCCCGCGTTTTCAAACCTCTTCCACAGGTCTACCCTTGTTTTACTTGAGGACAAGCAAAAGGTTAAGTCTGGGGAAGTTGATAGGGTCTGATATTTACCACTTTTAGGACATATCAGCCCTATTTAGAGTTTATTATATGTTTTTGGAGTTGTATTAGACTATTAGTAGGTTCAGGTTTGTTCTGGAGTACTTTGGTGATTCTAGAGATGTTTGAGATGTAGAACTGCGCAGATGCATCAGAAGTTTATCTATGGATGGAAATCTTCCCATGGTGAGATCGAGCTGATATTTGTAACCAATATATAGCTCTGAGTTATCTTTACAATTCCACTCGTTTTAGGTGTATATGATGGTTAGATCTAAAGTTGTGCCCGATTTACTGTAGAGTGGTTTGTCTGCCTCGCGAGAGGAAGCTGTCGAGAAGATGAATGAGTGTCGATCGACGGCACAGCCTTGGTGTCAATTGGCGGTGATCCCAGAAGACAGGCCCGACTTTTTATGGCCGACTTAAGCCCAAAAGCCATCACAAATTACCAAAATACCCTTGCACGAATTTAAACCCTATTTATGTGTTTCTATGCCATTGTTAAGGCAACAAGCTTTCTTTTATTCTATTTTTAGGTTTAGGAGAGAAGGGAAGAACTCCTTCAGAGTCCTCCTGGAAATCCTTTGGTTTTCCATTGATTTATATTATTGTTTTCTATTCTATTCATCTGTGATTTAGGTGATAAAGATCATGTTTGAGTTGATCTCTTGTTAGATTTAGAGTTTGTTAATGGTACCGATGGATTATCCAAACAATAGAACTGCTAATGTGATTATTAGATATATCAATAGAATTGTGCTTATTTCATGTGTTCTAGAGTAGCTAACTAGGACCTTGAGCTTAGGATATTGACAACTACGAGAGTAGGTTCAATACCAGAATTAATTCTGTTGAGCTAGGTTGCTAGAAACAAACGAGAATTGATCTAGTTAATTTAGTGAACCTATCGAACTAGTTCTTAATGCTTGACTCAAGCGACCGACGATCAATCCAAGTTCACAACGAGAGTTGGAACAAAGACTTAGGTCATATGATAGATTCATTAATTGATATCTTACTCTTTGCATTTGAGTTCTATGATTGATACATTTCGCTTATATCCTCTTTAATCCACTTGTATGAAACCCTAGATCTAGCTATTTATTATTATTGCTTACAAACCAATCAATCAAATGCTTTGCTATACATACCTTCTTATTAATATGTTTGCCTAGCTTAACTGAAAAGTCTATAGTCTATTGTGCATCCACGCTCCATGTGGATTCGATCTCTAAGTACTACAACTGAACCTCTTATTTGAGAGAGTAAAATTCACTCCTTAGGGTAATTTGAGTGATATCAGGTTCTTCCAGAGATTGACCTAAAGCTGCAGATTTCGAGGCTAATTCAGATATCTTGCCATAGAAGATATCGATTGAATCTGAATCTTTCATCCTTAGGCATTCAAATTCTTTGATCAGGGTTTGGAGTCGAGCTTCCTTTGCACGCTCAGCACCAAGATTCCTTGATTTTACGGCTTCCTTATCTCTTTTTGGGGAGTCTTTTTCACCAGTTTTAAAGATTAGGTTTTCCTAAATTGATTGAAACAGCAGTGCAGTAGAGAAATCATTCTTCTCTTCATCGTTTGACCCTGGTTCAATTGATTCCCAAACCTTATGTACTCGCAGCAACACCTTCATTCTCATCGTCCATACTGTATGGTTTGTTGTAGATAACATCAGGCAGACCACCGTAGAGGGCACAACTTCTCTTGTCTTCGATGTTGGCTTTGTATCACCCATCTCATCAGTAAATCGATCTCTTCAAACAAACCTTGAGCTCTGATGCCAAATAAAGTAACTAAAACGTGAATGTGTTCAACCTAATTTTAGCCTTGAATGCAACAGCTCAATAAGAATCTTTCTTTTATTAATGTTTAGAAAACTTCTCCAAAACTAAACACGAGCTATTCTCTTCTTTATTGATTCATCACAGATCGATGATCATATACATAAGAGCTAGATTTCATTTTCTATCCTATTACACATTATATTAGCTATTTCTTTTTCCTAATATCAATAGCTTTAGTTATCATAATTTCTTTATGGATAACTTCTTTTTATAGGAATGTTGAAGCTTATCCAACAATATCTACATAAAGTTCATGTCGTTGTAAACGTAGATGAAAAGGCAACAATATAAAATATTTTACTTATGTTCATTTTTAGAGTTAGATTCAGTACGAAGTTCTCTGTTTTCTTTTAATTTTCTGATGAAAATATTGAAAATTGTTAAGTGAAAATGTAGGGGAAATTGAGCAAAGTAGCAAACGAGGCGGTTGGAAGGATAAGAAAGGTTGATAAAGGTATAGAAGAAGAAATTTGAAGGTCTTGTGGAAATATGAATCGATCAAGGCATAGTATAGTTAGTGGTATCAGTTTATAGTTTCTATCTTATTCTCTTCAGCGA
>CAJHQP010003586.1:0-65383 GCA_905132765.1 Moricandia arvensis
CATCGGTGCCGATTATTAGGAATGAAAATATATGATTTGATTTTATCAAATCCTCTGTAAAGTTACTCTGTTATTCTCTCATTTACTCTGCATATATCTTCCTTCCTTTGTAGTATCTTCACTCACGTATATATGTAACCTCTACGACATAATAAGAATCATTCAGTTTTCACATCATTATATGGTATCAAGAGCTTTGATCCAAACCCTAAATTTTTTTTCCAACGCCGTCTTCTAGTTTCTCTTCATCAAGGTCATGTCTACCTCTGATAACAACTCTCCCATCACTACCGGTGTCACTGCTTCCACTGATGCCGTCAACACCAACCAAGGCTCATTGCTCAACGTTAACATGTCCAACATAACCAAGCTTACCGCTTCCAACTACCTCATGTGGAGCCGTCAAGTACATGCCTTACTTGATGGTTATGATTTGGCCTCCTATCTTGATGGATCCAAACAGTTTCCAGATCCTGTCATCACCACCGAAGGAACAACAGTCCTCAATCCAGACTACGCCTTCCACAAGCGCCAAGACAAGTTGATCTACAGCGCCATCATTGGTGCAATCTCTCTTTCCATCCAGCCGCTACTTTCTCGAGCAAACACTGCTGCTGAAGTATGGACAACTTTGGCATCAACCTACGCTAAGCCAAGCCGGGGTCACATCAAACAGTTGAAATATCAACTCAAGCAATGGAAAAAGGGAACCAAAACCGTGGATGAGTATCTTCAAGGACTTACCACTCGAGTTGATCAACTTGCCTTGCTAGGGAAAGTGCTTGATCTCGAAGACCAGATTGAGCTTGCCCTTGATGGACTCCCTGAAGAGTACAAGCAGATAGTAGACCAAGTTGAGAGTCGTGATGCTCCACCAACCCTCAACGAACTTCATGAAAAGCTATTGAATCTTGAAGCCAAGCTTCTTGCTGTTCAAGCACCTTCACCATTTCCTGTCTCTGCTAACGTTGCTGCCAATCGATACCGTCCACACCAGAAGAACAACAATCAAAGGAACCAGCCATGGCAGGCACAGCAACAATCATCAGACTATCGTTCACCCAAACCTTACTTAGGCAAATGCCAACTTTGTGGAACTCAAGGCCACAGTGCGCGCCGTTGCTCCCAGTTCTCACCGTCATCTCTGGTCACTCAACCTAACACGCCTTGGAAGCCTCGAGCTCACTTTGCAGGAACATCAAACAACAACAACAACTCGTGGCTACTTGATTCTGGTGCCACTCACCACATCTCCTCTGATCTTGCTAATCTCTCCTTGCATCAACCGTATCATGGAGGCGAGGAGGTGGTCATTGGAAATGGGTCCGGGTTGCCCATAACTCACACTGGTTCAGCTTTCTTACCCTCCTCTAAGCGACTTTTTAAACTCTCTGATGTGCTTTATGTTCCTGCCATACACAAAAATCTCATCTCAGTGTATAAACTATGCAATGCTAATCAAGTGTCGGTGGCACTTCTTTCCTTCATGTTTTCAGGTGAAGGATCTCAGCTCGGGGGTCCCATTACTCCAAGGGAGCACCAGGAATGAGCTGTATGAGTGGCCGACCTCACTGCCTTTCGCTTCATCCTATCATACCGCTACCACCAATCTCAAAACCACAACCACCGACTGGCACTCCAGACTCGGCCACCCTGCCCATCCCATTCTTAAATCTATCATTTCTAGTTTTTCTTTACCGTTTTCAGATTCTTTGTCTCAGTCTCCCATTTGCAGTGACTGTTTAATCAATAAAACACACAAGCTTGCTTTTTCTCAGTCTACAATCTCTTCCACAAGACCTCTTGAGTACTTGTTTTCTGACTTATGGTCCTCACCAACTCTCTCTATCGACAACTATAAATATTATCTAATCATTGTCGATCACTTCTCTCGTTACACTTGGCTATATCCCCTTCAGCTAAAGTCCCAAACCCGTGATACATTCATTCGCTTTACAGCCCTTGTTGAGAATAAATTCCAAACCAAGATCACCAATCTCTACACTGATAATGGAGGGGAATTTATAGCCTTGCGAGATTTTCTTTTCTCCAAAGGAATCACTCATCTAACCACACCTCCCCACACACCAGAACACAACGGTCTTGCTGAAAGAAAGCATCGCCATGTTGTTGAAACTGGTCTCACATTACTCACTAAAGCCAAAATCCCAAACACCTACTGGACTTATGCTTTTGCCACTGCTGTATACTTGATAAACCGAATGCCCACCTCAGTTCTCTCAAAAAAATCCCCTTATGAAACCCTCTTCCAAACCCAACCAAACTATACAAAACTCAAAATATTTGGCTGCTTGTGTTTTCCTCTCTTACGCCCTTACACCTCCAATAAGCTTGACCCACGTTCAGCTCCCTGCATTTTCCTTGGCTACTCATTAACTCAGAGTGCATATCTCTGTTTAGAACCAAGAACAAATCGCATCTACACTTCGCGACATGTTCGTTTTGATGAGTCAGTCTTCCCATTTTCTCAGCTTCATCTTGCTTCCACACCACAGTCAACTGAACCCTCTCAAAACCCAACCTATTTCTGCCACCCAAATCCCAGTAACCACTCGGTCACTCATTACGCCTCCTTCTGCTCCTGCCGAGTCTTCACTCCCGGGCTTTGATCCATCACCAGACGCACCACTGCCACAACAACATGAAGCGCATCCCTCATCAACACCAGCAGCTTCCCCAAGCACACCGGCACCTTCTCCTCCTGTTGCACACACAGACACTGGGACAGAGAATTACAACAACCTTGATGACCAAGGACCATCATCTGATCCACCACTGCATCACTCTGCTACTCATGCTCCAGCTCAACATCAGGCTCCGCTCCCACCTCAGCAAGAGAATCTACACTCAATGTAGACGAGAGCCAAGAACCGCATCAACAAACCAAATCCACGGTATGGTCTCTCTGCTCTACTGACCACAGCTAAAGACAGTGAACCGAAAACTATTCTACAAGCTCTGAAGCACAAGAAATGGCGTGATGCATGCTCAGCAGAATTTGATGCTCAAATTCGAAATCACACGTGGGATCTTGTTCCCCACCACCAAATGCCAATATAATTGACAGCAAATGGGTTTTCAGGCTGAAGTATCTACCTGATGGTTCAGTGGACAAGCATAAATCCCGCCTTGTTGCTAGAGGTTTCAAGCAACAACCTGGAGTAGATTACTTCGAAACCTTCAGCCCGGTGATAAAATCCACCACCATTCGCACTGTTCTAGATGTTGCAGTAAGTCGTGACTGGTGCCTTCGTCAGATAGATATCAACAATGCTTTTCTGCAAGGTGACCTCGAAGAGGAGGTCTACATGCAACAGCCTCCAGGCTTTGTGGATCCAGATCGACCTTCACATGTCTGTAGGTTGAGAAAGGCATTATATGGACTTAAACAAGCTCCTAGAGCCTGGTACTTGCAACTTCGACAGTATCTACTTGCAGCTGGTTTCAAAAATTCTGTCTCAGACACAGCACTATTTGTACTCCATCAAGGTGATCTTCTGATTTATCTATTGGTCTACGTTGATGATATCATTGTCACAGGCAATAATACCAAGGGCTGTGGAGCTTGTTCTGCAAAATCTGGCCACAGAATTCTCACTAAAAGATATGGGAGAACTCTCATACTTTCTTGGCATTGAGGCGATAAGGACACCTCAGGGTCTTCACTTAAATCAGCGGAAATATACTATCGATCTACTTCAACGCATGAATATGCAAGACACAAAACCTGCATCAACACCAATGGCAACCTCTCCATCACTTGTTCATGCTGGTGAGCCACATACAGACCCCAAGGAATACAGAACTTTGGTCGGTAGTCTACAATATCTTGCATTTACAAGACCTGACATTGCCTTTGCTGTCAACAAGCTCTCTCAGTATATGCACTCCCCAACAACCGCCCACTGGAAAGCAGCAAAAAGAGTGCTCTGCTATCTCTCAGGCACACCTACACACGGCCTTTTCCTGCAAAGATCAAATCCTATGACACTGCATGCCTTTAGCGACGCAGACTGGGCGGGAGATTTGGATGATCGAGTCTCCACAAATGCCTATATTGTGTACCTTGGAAACCAAGCTATCTCATGGTCATCGAAGAAGCAAAACAGTGTGGCCAGATCATCCACAGAGGCTGAATACCGTTCCATAGCCAATGCAGCTTCAGAACTCATGTGGGTTTGTTCTCTTCTCAGTGAAATGCACATACAACAACAGCAACCTCCTGTTATATATTGTGATAACATAGGAGCAACTTATCTCAGTGCCAACCCTGTTTTCACTCAAGGATGAAACATGTGGCTTTACACTTTCATTTCATCAGGGGAGCTAGTTCAAAGCAACAGGATGCGTGTCTCACATGTTTCTACAAACGACCAACTGGCGGACACACTGACAAAACCGTTGAGTAAGGGCCGTTTTATTCTGTTACGTAACAAGATTGGAGTCAACAAAGGTCCTCCATCTTGAGGGAGGCTATTAGGAATGAAAATATATGATTTGATTTTATCAAATCCTCTGTAAAGTTACTCTGTTATTCTCTCATTTACTCTGCATATATCTTCCTTCCTTTGTAGTATCTTCACTCACGTATATATGTAACCTCTACGACATAATAAGAATCATTCAGTTTTCACATCATTATACCGATCGTCTATGATGCTTCACCCAACTAGACGATTGGGAATAGTCTGTTGGCTCTAGAAATCATATTTTCCTCCTAGTCAAACTGAGAAGATGTAACTGGAATAATCAGTTCTTTGATACCATGATGCTTATGAGAAACAAGAGGAGGAGTTGAACGATGAGCCACACAATTCCATTCACTTGATGTGTTAGCATGACTAGGAGATTGCTGCGAGGAAGGTAAACTAGAGGACCGCCGCAAATTCAACCCCATCTTGGGTGAAGCTGAAGGTGCTCGAGAATTCATTGAGCGTGAGGCGACAAGAGGCAGAGCTGAGACCGGTTTCAGCAACGGGATAGAAGGAGCAGTTGAAGATGGTGGTTGCAGTTTGGCAATAAGCCCCGGGCAGCGAAGATCAAGATGACTAAACCAAAGCGGAGTTTATGTTAGAGGAAGTTTAAGGTACTGATCAGCATAAACCAAAGTGGAGTTCCCAGTTTGTCCACCACCTTTACTGAAGTTGAACGCTTTTCAGCCAATTCAATAGTCACTTTGAGTTTAACAACTCCATTTGAATAAGGTTTGAGAACTGGAAATTTAGACTGAATTGGAAAAGGCCACACCTGATGCAAAGTTACTGAAGCCTTCTAAAGACCCACAACTCAGGAGGAATATTTCTGAAAAGAACCTATATCAGAGCGTACTCAAGCTTCATTTTGATAATCCTTAAAGTAGGAGACCAAGCAAAGACCGTGAAGAGCAGTTTGTGATATGTCCAGCTTCTTTCTTGCTTGCAAAATAAGCAACTCTTACTTATTAAAGTCAACGTTTTCACATTTTTCACGAAATAATAGGTTTGCTAACAATGATGCGGAATCACGGCAGAAAACAAATGATTATATATATATATATATATATATATATTATATATCACCAACAGAAGATAGAAAACTTGCGTTTGAAGAAATCTATGAGCAACAAGATTTCATTGGCTCGTGTCTCCATGACTCCACTCCTTATAAGCTGAGGGAAAAACAACAAACCACCCGTCACCACCACAAACCCTACCGTCAGAACTCGTGAAACCACCGGACTCATCCTCCACCGCCGCACCAAACTCGTCCTCTTCACCGCTACTTCCGCGGCGGTGCAAACTCCATGTAACACAAAGAACCAAGTGACTTCTCCCGTTGGTATCTCAAATGTTAAACTGAAGAAGAACACCTCATGAGCCACACCGGAGACGATAAACGTCGTCAAAACCGCCAAAAACCTACCATGCTCGGAACTCATTCGGCCATTGCAAAGCCGCCTCACGGGGATGTATATAGCCGGCTTAAGAAGTATCGGGACCATAAGGTTCCACCGGTGACTCCAGAAGTCCTGACGAGATGTTGCTAAGTACGGTTCATTAAAGTTCGGTTCAAGATTGCATCCAAGAGCAGCAGTGACAAGAAGTTTGACCAGGGTTAAGAGAATCTCAAGCTCCAAGTATATTTGAAGAGAATAGTGAAAAAAATAAAAAGAACGGAGGCAGCTTGTGTTTGCAACCATACCAATATAGTAACATGCCAAGGATGGCAACTTTAGTGACAAAACTAGACTTGGAGAAATGGTCTTGAGTTTTCGGGTTTTGTTGAAGCTTGATGGGGAAGCAAGTGAAGCAGATAAAATGAGAGAGACTACAAGGGATTGGGAAAAGAGGACCTTGGTCAAAGGAGAAGAGGATGAGCTTTAAATTGGCAGTCCCTGAGAGGAAAAGGGATATGATGAAGGATAGATGCAGAGAGGAGAAGAAGAAAGGAAAAACAAGGAACATAGCACAAACCGGAAGAACAGATATTAATCTGAAAATTCCAGATTTGATTCTAGTTGATAAGTAGTAACAGTAAGATACTAAGAGCATAGCTGAAACCCATATTATCATGAATATCTTGAGTTCTTCCTCCATCTCTCAGAACTTCTTTTTTTTTGTAATGCATTTCTATTTATTTTTCAGTCTCAACCTAGGTTTTAACTTGGTTGTTGCGTGTATAAAAAGTAACCAACAAACAGTTGACCAAATATACAGTTAGGGATACGTAGTTTTAGAGCATCAGCATTAGTTTAAAAAGTTAGTTTTTCAACACTATAATAATAGTATTTTTAGCATAATTTAGTTAGATGTTACAATCAGGCTACCGATAATTGATAGAAATATTGATAAAATATTATGTATTAGCTAACAAAACAATGAATGATCTATAAACATTGTATATTCTAATATTAATATTACTGAATGTTTATCATTTGGTAACAAACTATATATATATATATCAGTTAACAATACATGTAGCATACATCAACTAACAAAACATGTAAAATAATAATTTATCATCTAACAAATCATGTATCAGACTGTATATTCTCAATTTACTGAGATGCTACAATCAAACGCAATCACTAATTTATTTGATGATTTTCAATTCTTGAAGCTTAGTGAAAAAATCTTAAATGGAAGATGGGGCAACGAAGAGATCATGAAGAGGACCATGTCAACGGAGATTGGTGCCACGATCGTAATTAGTGACAGTTGAAAGATTCCGAAAAAGATTGACAGTTGAAAGATTCCATATTTTGTCTCTTTTCTTCTTCTTGGACACATACTCTTGTTACCAGTCCTTGCTCTATAACCTTCATGATTGTCCTCGCTTGCCTCTTCCTCTTCTCTTGAATCTTGAATTTCATACACTCCACAACAAGAACATAAATAAGTTTAATACACATTGCAATATACCCTCAACAGTTATCTGCCATTGATGCAATTTTTGTGAAGCTTATATGTTCTACTTAATGTTGCTTTGTTTCAAGTGAGGAGATTTTTTTTTGTAGATCCAGTACACTTTTGTCCCAATACGGGAGAAATGTTAGATGAAGCACCCCCTACGTACATACCTACACCTGAGAACAGCTAACTAGGAAATCAACGGCAAAATGTTTTCCTCTGACACCTCGATTTTGGCGCCGATTCTTTTCTCCTCTGCAGGGGCAAAATCATCAAAAAATGGTTTGAAAAGGTAGTCAAAAATCAATTAGGAATCAACGAGGGATTCTCCTAATTTCTACTTCAAATGAGTATATTTACATAAATATCTCTTCGAAGTAAGCCTATAGATGTTGGAGCCGGGTTTAGCCCCACTCCAGACCCAGTCTGAGATTTCAATCTGAATGCGATAAGGTTCAATATCAATTGTCATTAAGCCCATGAAGGAAACAAAGGCCCACGAAGATCACGGCCCACCCAGACTAGGCCTGGGCATTTTAACCTGGACCCGAAGACCCGACCCGGACCCGGTCCGAAAATACCCGACCCGAACCCGAACCGAAAGTTTACAAGTACCTTTTGGGTCTAAATTTCTTTTACCCGAACAGACCCGGACCCGAAGAGAACCGACCCGAATAGACCCGGACCCGAAAAGAACCGATCCAAATAGACCCGACCCGCAAGAACCGATTTGTACCCGACTTAAAAACATATATATTAAAACTATGATTTTTTGTGTTATGTTTATATATATATATATATATTATATTTTATTTAGTTGAATTTTTTTTTGTTAACAATATTTATTATTATTTTGTAACATTTTTAAGTAATATGAAGCTTTAAACTATAAAATTTAGAGTTTAAAATGATTTATGTTGATTATTAATAGTTTAATTTAAGCTATTTTATAAATATTTAGATATATATGACAAATATTAATTAAATTTGAGTGAGTCTCGGTATGCCATGTATTTTTCAGATTCTAAATACCCAAACCCGATCCGGACCCGATATGGACCCGAAAAATTACGGGTATTTTACAGGTATTGAAATTATAGACCCGAACCGACCCGGACCCGACAAGACCCGACCCGGAACCGACCCGAAAAATTACAGGTACCTATATGGGTCTAAATTTTCAGGACCCGAAAGACCCGGACCCGATCAGGACCCGACCCGAACCCGACCCGAGGACCCGGATGCCCAGGCCTAACCCAGACTATATAAATTGAGTGCACCGAGATCGGTAAGTCAAACCAAAACATAAAGAAGTCAAAGATATTAAAGATCATCATAAAAGCACTTGATCCATGGCGAAGATCATGCCACGCCGTTACAATTCACCGGAAAGATTTATAAAGAACGAATGAGAAGCCAAGACCATCAGATTCAATTTCTCCATAGCTAAGTTACACTTTGATTACATAGGATTTTCATTATTATTAAACAATCCTTGTATTCGTCTTCAGTATCATGAATAAAACGTCTACTTTTCATAGTTAATTATAATTTAGTTATTCTAATTTGAGTTTTTTTGTCAATCAAGTTTTCTTATTTTTAAACCATATTTTTGAGTAAATTTTAGGATTTATTGATAAAGTATAGTAGGCGCTAGAAGGTCCTTGATTTATGCACACATAATAAAGTAGATTGTTTCGCTATGTTTTTATATATATGCTTCTTTTTTTCTTGACGTTCGATTCACAACAGTCATGTTTGTAAACAGCGTGTCTCTACTCTCTACTATCATGAAAAACAAAGGTATCACGTGGGCTCTCCTAATAGCAAGGATCACATGATTGACAATTAATTGTATCCAGGGAAAACTAATCTTAATTGAAATGGTTTTTTTTCTTGACGGAAGTAATATAAGGACTTTCTTGATGAGGAAGTAACTGAACATGGCAAAACATAACAATTACGCTATGCGGAATCAAATCCGTTTGAGAAGGGAGCGGAAGGTGCTTAGTTGATCTTGATTCTTGGATTTTCTTATGGGATAACATGAACTACTATATTAAAAACGATCTAGGAGTTTAACTGAGAGTCGTGTTCCCGAAAATCTGCTGGCAGCATTACTAATCTTTACAATGTTCTGACATCAAAGTTATAAAAAAAACTAGCTTAATTGGTCAAATTTTAAGATTGGCAAACGTGTTAGTTAAATATTCATCCTAGTTATGCACGGGCCCTCGAATGAAAACGTAAATTTTTTTTCTTTTTTTTTTTGGAAACGTCAAGTTGGAGTCCTCGAGAACCTACGATCCGGTCATAGATGAGGTTGAGTCACTGGAGCACACCCGGAAGCATCTGAAAGAACATGCCAATATCAAGCCGTTATGGGTTTTCTTTATAAGTACTAGAAGTGCATGAGAAGCAAAAGAAAGACATGCATGAATGCTTCAGGTTCGTGGGTGACCCTTTAATTAATGGTTACATGACATGACAAGTTCCAAATTATATGTTATGTTACCAGCGAGTAGGCCTGCGACTTTTAACCTTAACCGAATATCTGAAGCGGATCTGACCCAAAATGGACCGGGTCGCTTGGTTTTAGATCTTAGAGCATGTGCATTGCAGATTCTTAAGTACAGCTCTTAGCTTTAAAAGTAATTAAATTAAATGAAAAATGTGGATTTACCTAAGAAGCGAGCCTTAATTAAGGTTTGGAAGAGTCGACCCTTATGGGATGCGTGTCAAACAAAGAGAGCATATGTGTGTTTCATTGGAAAACAAAACTCTGATTTTTTTTGTTTCTCTTGGTTTCTCTCTTCCTCGACGACACGAGAGGCGAATCTCGTCTTTGGTTCAGATGTCTGAGCGTCGGTGGGTCTCGTCGTCGATGAAACTCGGTCACTCTCCGGGACGAATAATATCGGTGGCTTTCCTCGCCGGATCTCCCTGGTTCGGCTTGACGAATCTCGGTGGCTCTCCTCGCCGGATCTCCTTGACGAAGCTCGGTGGCTCTCCTCGCCGAATCTCCTTGACGAAGCTTGGTGACTCTCTTCGCCGGATCTCCCTGGGTCGCCTTGAGCGATGGTTCTAATCTGAGGCTCTCTCTGACGAAGAAAATCGGCTGGTTGCCGGTGATTGCATGCGTGAAACGTAAACTCAAATTTGTTTTCAAATTATCAATTTTGCATGTATTTGATTTTGGTCCTTCCTGTTCTTGTCGATTGATTGAGTCAATTTTTTTTTTAATTTTTTTAGGTCAGGCAGTTCAATCTATTCTCTCCGATCTCTATGCATTCTCCAGCTTCGTTTTCTCCTCTCTGGAACCGCCAGGTCTTTGATCTTTCTATATGTTTAATCAAAGGTTCAAACTGGTTTTGCGTTTAGTTATTGATGTTGTTGTTGGATTGAGTTTAGGGACAATGGTTTAGAGTAGTTCACAAGTTGTTATTACGTTGGTTCTAGTTTGATCTCTGTTGGTTTAGTTATTGATGTTGTTGTTCGATTGCGTTTAGGAACAATGGTTTAGAGTAGTCCGCAAGTTGCTATGTTGTTGGTTCTGTTGGTTCTAGTTTGATCTCTCTTGGTTTAGTTATTGATGTTGTTGTTGGATTGCTTTTAGGAAAATTTATCAAAGATCTCTCTTTGATCTTTTCGATTGATTGATCTCTGTTGGTTCTACTTAGAAAATGGACTCCCACTGATGACATCATCCTGATCAGCTCATGGTTAAATACCAGCAAAGACGCAGTGGTGGGTAATGAGCAGAGATCGGGGGCTTTCTGGAAGAGAATAGCCGCCTATTTTGCGGCTAGCCATAAGCTAGGATGTGAAAGGAGAGAGGCGATGCACTGCAAGCAGAGGTGGCAGAAGATCAACGACCTCGTGTGCAAGTTCTATGGCGCCTATGAATCTGCATTGAGGGAGAAGAACAATGGCCAAAATGATACTGATGTTCTGAAAAAAGCACATCAAATCTTCTACACCAACTATCAAAAGAAGTTTAACCTTGAGCATGCGTGGATGGAGCTCATAAATGATCAAAAATGGTGTGATCTTTCAAGCTCAAAACAGGATGGAAGCTCTAAGAAGAGGAATTTGGATGATGGTGCTCCATCTTCAACGTCTCACGCCATAGAATGCAGGACTTCTGAAGCTGAGGAAGGCAGTAATCGACCCCTAGGAGTTAAGGCAGCTAAGGCACGTGGTAAGAAGGTTAATACGGTTGAGGCAAAGGAGCTGGCTGATTTTCAGACAATGTGGTCCATCAAACAGCAGGATCTTGCCATGAAAGAAGGATTGTCCAAGATGTCTCTGCTTGACAGTCTTATTGGCAAAAAAGAAACCCTCACTGAGTGTGAGGAATTTCTCAAGAAGAAGCTGATCAATGAATTGTTGTCTGATTGACTTTAAGTTGTCTGTTTGCTATGTAATTTGCTTAAGTTTATCGAGTCTAAGTTCTCTGTTTGCTATGTAATTTGCTTCAAGTTCATGCGTCTGTTTGTAGTTCTGTTTCAAGTTCAAGTTAATGTATGTGTTGTTCTCTTTCTAGTTCTGATTCCAGTTCTGTTTCAAGTTCTGTTTGTATTGTAATGACTTGAAGCTAATGTTTTTTTCTCTGTATTGCAGGACAAATAAAATGTTGTGGACTCATAACAATAGAGAATGAGACTACACATTAAGATCAAAGTCACGTGTTCCGTTTTAAGCGGATACAAAATATGACATTGATAGTAATGGGTATTCCCACTTTCATATTGAGGTTCTTGACATTGGTACAAGAGAGAACAACACTAGCATTGGGACGCAAAGCATAGAGAACAACACTGGCATCTTGGTCTGGTAAGAATGGCTATATTTTTAGCAGACTTTCAAATGTATTTTGTTGCTCTTTGTGTTTCTGTTTCAGATGAAAGCATTGGGAGCAATAATGTGTGTTGTAGAACAAAGAGTGGGTCATGTTCTGGTCAAGGTGTCTGCTATAGTCGTGTGTCTTTTTTTGTTTCACGAGTGTGTGTTTGGGAGCAATGGTGTGTGTCTTTTTGTTTCACGAGTGTGTTTCATATTCTGGTCAGACTTGGTGTGGTTTGTATTTGTCTTTCACGTGATACACTCATGTTTTGTCAAGCTGTAAAGGTTTGTATTTTTGTTTCACGAGACACACATTTGTTGGACGATGGTTTTGTATGATGTTGTATCTTGTACACTTATAAATTATATTGCATTCTCACAATACAATTCACACCATTCTCACCATTCTCTCTAAAACTCAAAGTTCCTCTCTTCATTCTTTAAAACTTCAACCATTTGTTTAAAAAACAAACAAACTACTTTTTCTCATCTATTTCATAAAAAAAAAACAAAAGTTATCATCTTATGGCATCTTCTTCTCATTACAATCTTGAGGAATTATTTGATTCAACTTTTGATCAATGTTTTGATCAATATTTTGATCATACATTTGAGAATTTGATGATCAATGATCATGGTGATCAAGAAGATGAAAGGAGGACAAGAAAAAAAACGAGTTTTTATTGAACGAAACCGTGAGGAAGGCCATCTCCGGTTAAGGAATGATTAATTCAGTGACACTCCAACATATCCTTAAAATCTATTTCGGCGACGATTTAGAATGAAAAAACGATTGTTCATGCATATTGTTGATCGGCTGTCCAACGAAGTTCAATTCTTTCGTCAAAAGAAAGTCGGTCTCGGAAGGCTTGGTCTCTCTACACTTCAAAAGTGTACATCAGCTATTCGTGTGTTGGCATATGGTTATGCGCTTGATGCGGTCGACGAATACATCAGGCTTGGTGCAAGTACTACTCGGTTATGTGTGGGAAAATTTGTGAAAGCAATAATAAATCTGTTCGGGGATGAGTACCTAAGAAGACCATCATATGATCTTCACCGTCTACTTCATATTGGCGAGCTTCGTGGATTTCCCAGGATGATAGGAAGTATCGATTGTATGCATTAGGAATGGAAGAATTGTCTCACCTCTTGGAAACGGCAAATTCTCGTGGTTCGGGAAAACCGACAACCGTTTTAGAGGCAATTGCTTCATATGATCTTTGGATATGACATGCCTTTTTTGGACCTCCAGGTACCTTAAATGATATCAATGTTCTTAATCGCTCACCTGTTTTTGATGACATAATAAATGGTAAAGCTCCGCAAGTGCATTTCTCGGTCAACGGAAGAGAGTATGATTTAGCTTACTATCTCACCAAATTTATCCGAGTGGGAAACTTTTATCCAATCAATTCCAATTCCACAAGGCACGCAAGCAGTGTTATTTGCTCAACGTCAAGAAGCTTCCCGAAAAGATGTAGAGCGTGCTTTTGGAGTCATGCAAGCTCGATTTGCGATAGTTAAAAATCCAGCGCTTTTTGGGATAAATTCAAGATTGAGAATATTATGAGAGCATGCATCATACTATATAATATGATAGTAGAAGACGAATGTGATGAATACACTCAATTCAATGTTTCAGAATTTCAACAAGGAGAAGGCAACGAAAGTTCACAAGTCGATCTCACATATTCAACAAATATCCCTATAAATATCGGAAATATGATGGGTGTTCAAACTAGAATTCGTGATAGACAAATGCATCATCAACTGAAAGCTGATTTGGTTGAACATGTATAGTCTAAATTTGGACGTGACCAAGACTACAACTGAGTTTCGATGCTTCTTTAAAATTATTATCGTTAATTGTAATAATCTTTGTTTTATGTTTTATTTTCAAATCTATGTTTAAAATGTTATCTTTCATTATGTTTTATGTAATAAATAAATTTTAGCTTCAATAATTTTTTATTTATTTATTCTTAAGAACCCTTAACTTAAGAACCTTGCATTGGAGGTCTATAATTAAGTGTTTCTTAACTTTAACCCTTAACTTAAATTTAATACTAAAATATTACTTAAGAGCCCATTAAGGGGTTATAGTAATGCACATGCTCTTAGAGACTTAACCGATGGATATAGATGTGAATATCGATGGGTATCGAACCGAGCTTGGTTTTTATCCAGAACCGTTCGGGTAATCTGATTAATACAAAATCTCTCGGTAAGAACGTGAACAATAGATGTTTTTTTTGCTTTTAAAGTTTTTAACCAGTGATTATATGTTCAATTTTGAAGTTTTATGTGTAAATGGTTAAAAAACATGTATCAAAATGATGGTTTAAGCCTGAAACACCAAAGGAGTCTGCAAATTAGGGTCTGGAAAAGGGAGACTCTAGGAAGAAAATGAAAAAATTACAAAATTCTCATTTTCTTAAAAAAACACCTTTCTAAAACCATGATTAACTCCCGCTCTTAAGTGGGTTATTAAGGGGTGGGACCCACATATTTTTAAAAACTCAGCTCCTCCTCCTCTTCTGCAAGAGGTGATTCTTGAGAGTTTTTGGACTGTTCGCAGGTCCCACTGACACGTGACAGCCTGCGATTGGTTCATCTTTTATTATTTTTTTTAGTCACGGAGAAAAAAGTTAAGAACCACTTAGGTTAATCATGGTGTAATGTTCGAACTCGGGTGGTCAATAACATTAAAATACACTTTATGTTAGAACTCAAAGGGAAGAACTGCCCATTGGGGCTGCTCTTGAAAAATAGTTGTTTTATATCAATTCCAACAATGCATTGGCCCTTGAATGGAAACGTCAACTGGAGTTCTCGAGATCCTATACTCCTGTCATAGATGCGCTTGAATCCCACACCCGGAAGCATCTGAAGAACATGTCAATTTCAAGCTTTTAATTTAGGATTTTCTTTATAAGTACTAGAAGTGAATGAGAAGCAAAAGAAAGCTATGAATACTTCAGGTAATGGTTACAGGACGAGTTCCAAACTATATAGTTACATTACCGGCCAGGAATCTGGTTCACATTAAAGATCTGAACAAATATGTTTGTTTTTAATAACCAGGCAAGTCTTCCTGCTAAAGCCTGACGGTCAACGTTAAAAGGTAACATTCGTCTACAATAAACAATGATCACATGCTTTGTATTAATGATAATATCCATCCTAGTATCCTACTGTAACTTATTTGGAGGTTTGTTTGTGAGGAAGAAACAAAATATGAGAAAATAAAAGACAGCTATGAACGTTTCAAATTTTTGTTTTTTTCTTTTTGGGTCAAAACTATGAACGTTCAGTGTATCAATAAATCCAGAAGAAAGTAAAGGTCATATCAATCAAAGCCTCATAGTTCTCACAGAGTTTTCCAACCAAAGATAAAAATAAAAAATGAAATAGATGAAACAGAAGAAGAAAAGTATACCATTGTATACAAAAGTATACCATTGTATACAAAAGTATCCCACTCGAGTAAGAGTCTGTCCTTCGTGGTTAAAATAGGTTTCTGATATGAGAAAGTTCTTTCATCTACATAGATTATTGTACTGAACAAAACCTGATCTAGGTATGTAAAATATCCAAACGGATAATACTTTTTTGAACCAAAATACCCGAAAATCTGAAATACCCAAATGAAATGGATATATAAAGACCCATGCCTAGTAGAGTGACAAGAATTTTAGATAAAAATTAATTCTGTAAAATGACATCAACACTCTCTTTAAGCCAAAAATAATTCTACCAGATAATGAGATAAAGGGTAATATATATAATTTTACTGACAATGGAGGCACATAGCTGTTACTAATATTAAATGTGCATAACATTGCACTGGAAGTAAAGAAAACATAGCAAATGGGACATGATATTTTTTTATCTAGCACATCGCCCATCACATGTATAGTTGGCGGCTTGGCGCTTAGCGAAATCTAGGAGTAAAAGTGATTCATTGGCAAATCTATCCATCATGCCGCTCGGTCTAAACAGAGGAAATAACAGCCAACCACTGGTTACAACCATAAACCCACAGTGAGAAGCCGTGACACCACCGGTGTCACCACCCACCCCCGTGGACGGGCCATCTTGATCTTCACCGCCCCTTCAGCCACCAAGCAAACTCCATGAAACACAAAGAAGCAAGTGACCTGCCCTGTAGGCGTCTCATGATTAATATGGAAGAAGAGAAGCTCATGTGACAGACCTGAGACTAAGAACGATGCCCAAACACCGATGATCACAGACCACTCAGAGTGTTTGCAGAGTCGTCTCATGGGATCATATACGATCAATCGGAGAATAGATGAAACCGGGAGGTTCCACCGGCGACTCCAGAAGTCTTGAAGAGATGTGGCTAAGTATGGTTCATTGAATACCGGCTCAGATTTGCACCCAAAAGTGATAGTGACCACAACTTTGAGAAGCGTTAGGAGCAGCTCTGTTACAGGAGTTATGGTTCAGTTATCTCATTTCGGTTTACTATTTCGGTTATGTATTTGGTTATGTATTTCCGGTTTAGTTTACAAACACTTATATGTAGCTCTTTACCCTATTACGGGAAGCTAATCAATCAAATACAATCTTCTTCTCATTCTCTCTCGATCTCTATCTTCTTCTTCATCTCCTTTCTTCATCTTCTTCTATCTTTCTCCCTTAATCTTCTGTTATCTCCCTCTTTGACCATCCTTGGTCTTCTTCTATCCCTTTCCCCCAAACCTTACGGTAACAAGCTCAAGAGCCAGGTATATATGCAAAGAATAAAGACCCAATAGTATAATCGGAGGCAGATAGTGTCTGTAGTTAAAGATATGTAAGACAATACCAAAGATTGCAAGTTTAATAACGTAAAGGACTTTGGGGAAATGAGTGTGAGATTTAGGGTTTTGTTTGGGATGGATTGGGAAGCAAGTAAAACATATGAATTGAGGGAGATTTGGGGGAAGTGGAAAAAGAGGACCTGTATCAAAGGCAAATAGGACAAGCTTGAAATTGGCATGGAATGTGAGGAAACTTGATGCAATGAAAGTGACATGTGCAGAGGATGGAAACAGAGGAAGAACAAAGAACGAAGCACATACGGGGAGAACAGAGAGTAATCGAAAGACACCGGGTTTGATTTTGGGTGATACATAGTAACAGTAAGATACTGAGACTATTGTTAAAACACAAATTTTGAAGAAGCAAGTGAGCTCTTCTTCTACCTCCCCCATATCTTTTTCTTTTGCGTTTTGGATTTTTTTTTTTTTTGTATTTCCAAGCTAGGTTATAACTTGGTTATTGCGTGTATAGTAAGTAACCGGAGTGAGTCAATTGCCAACCAAACTTTAAAAAAATCTAAATATCCAAAACCGACCCAAAACAACTGAATCGGAAGTCTAAATATCCGAGTCTAATCCGATTTGTAAAATTACTCAAATATATATAGACCCTGAAAATCCGAAATATCCGACATGTACCCGATCGGGTATTTGAACGCACCTATAAACTGATTAAACCTCTATGAATCTGTTTTTGTATGCTATCAAAGTTGTAGACTATTTATATGTTAGACAATACTTATTTAACATACGAATGTGGAAATTTGATTTTTTATCCCAACATCTTTTATATTTCCCCAGCTATTTTATTAATCTCTGAGCTACATTTTAACTTTTGATATAGCGTGTATAATAACTTGCCTGAATTAAGGATCGTAGAATATTTGACCAAATACGGCATGTGCTGGTACAGCTACACGATGGATCTGAAGAAGATTCGGGAAACTAATTACCTACTTCGAACCGACGTTTTGTATTCGAGGCTGGTTCTGATGTGCCTCATTCTTAAGCAATTTGATGCAGTACCATAATTAGGCATAGGCATTTTATCCGAACTCTAAAATCTGAACAGGAACCAACCAAAAATATCCGATCCGAAACTGAACTGAAAATTTATAAGTACTTATTGGATCCCACATTGTTCTATCCGAAAGAATCAGAATCGAAAAGAACCGACCCAAATATACCCGAACCCGTAAAAATCGATTTGAATAGACCTAAATCAATAAGAACCGCTTCGTACCGACTCAAAATCATGAATTCCCAAAGCTATAATTTCATCTGTTGTATTTTCTATATTTTAGTTTATGATTTAGTTGAAATGTATTTTGTTAGCAATCTTCATTATTACGTTTACAAAAAAATTAAATAATATGAAATTGAAAAATGTCAAATTTAGAGTGTAAAAATGTTTAATTTCAACTATTAATAGTTTAATATTGGTTATTTTACAAAAATTTAGATAAATAGAATAGATTTTGGCTAAATATTGATCTCTTTTGGGTACTTCAGCTCTTTTTCAGATCCTAAATACCCGAATCCGACCCTGGAAAATTACAGGTATTTTAATTATAGATCTGAACCAATCCAGACCCGGACCCGAGAGAACCATCCGAATTGAAAAATTCTCGAGTACCTATTGGATCCAAATGTCTAAGATCTGAAAGATCCAGACCTAACAGGAATTGCCCCAAACCCAACTTGAAGACCCGAACACCCAATCCTGACCATAGTTTCTTTCTTTCCAAGTCACTGATTTCCATCGTGGTTGCCAAATCATCTGGTATTAGGTTCGGTAATGAGGTAAAAATACGACTTTCTGATTTCACTAAGTGGCTAAAACCCTAATTCCAAGTCCGAAATCCAGTGAAGTGTGTATTTAGTTGCTGTGAGGCCAATGGTCCAACCAATTCTCATTTTTTTGCATGAAGCATTTACTCAAAACCCAAAAGTAATTATAGTGCAGTGAATGATATACTGCAAACAGAATGTTCTCATGTTTGTCAAAATCTAGTCGTTGCTCATTCTTCTTGTTTACAAGGTTATATATACTTGTAAAAATATAATCAGTTCAAAAATACATATGTATATACTAAAATTATTTTCACAATTTTTCTATAAGATTGTTATTCGTTTGTAATAATATTTTCTGTTAACTATATTATCCGGATTGCTAATATAGTAGAGTGACGTTTCATGAGCATTGAGCATTTACTTTATTAAATCTGCTGTGTAAGTATAACAGAAGAATGATATTTGTGTTTACTTTTATCAAACTAAAAATCCATACCAGTGATGTTAAAAAAATTATTCCATAATTCCACGCAATAAAATGATTATTAACGAACATGTTGAACTACGTTTTGAAAACTTAACCCCACATTTCTGTGGTTAAGTACACCATGAAAACGGAAATTGTCGCTTGAAGAAAACAGTGAACAACAAGGCTTCACGGGCACGTTTCTCCATCATGTTGCTTGGTTTTAACTGAGGGAAAAACAGCCAACCACTAGTAATACACGCAAAACCAACCGTGAGCAACTGTGAGTCTGTGAAACAAACGATCTCTCTGGCCTGAAAGCTTTTGTAAAGAGGAGAGATTTTCTGAATAATACTTTCTTGTCTTATCATAAACGGAAGAATGCTTTTTATATAGAGCTTACAGAACATTCTCGAACCAAGACAAATTTTATCCTAATTACCAGTTGTCCATGACTCATCATCACCCAAAGATACTAAAGTAGCAAATTTGTTTTGTTTTGGGGTCGTCTCTGCAAACGGCTCCGGACGTACAAGTTTTTGACTGCTCTGTTTTGTCTTGTTGTGGAGCTGAAGAGAAGCTGTAGCTGGGCTTGAAGCTTGGATACCTTCAGGTGGGCTTCTTTCGGATGGGCCCATAACAGTGTTGCTTATATTTCCCCACAAACTTGGCGTGGGTAAGTAGCAAACACCAAGTTTGTTCCTTAGCTCCATGAAGGCCTTTCTTGGTAAGGACTTTGTGAAGATATCTGCTAATTGCAGAGAAGAAGATATGTGTTTCGTTTCAATGAGACCAAGAGCAACCTGCTCACGTATGTAGTGATAGTCATTGTCAAAGCGTTTTGATCTCTTGTGAAGCGCTGGATTGGCACTTAGGTAGACAGCAAATAGATTATCACATTGCAGAATAGTCATCGGACCAAGCTGCTGCACTCCAGTGTCACGCAACAGAAAGGACAACCAAGTGATTTCTCTAGCAGTTGTGGCCAGGGCCCGATACTCTGCCTCTGTGGAAGAGCTTGAGACAGTTCTTGGTGCTTAGCAGACCAAGAAATCAGATTTCTTCCAAGCATAGTACAAAAACCAGTCGTGGACCTTCTTGTCTCTTTACACCCCGACCAGTCACTATCACAAAACGCAGTAAGAGTCAGATCAGTACCTCTCTGGATGTTCAGACCCATGCCGACTGTTCCTTTAATATAATGAAGGATTCTCTTGAGCGGTCCAAAATCTGCAACAGTCGGTGAATGCATTCTCTGACACACGAAGTTTATAGAGAACTGTATGTCAGGTCGGGAGATGGTGATATATTGAAGTTTGCCTGCTAGACTTCGGAAATACGTTGGTTCTGAGAAGCGCTCTGAGTTCAAATTATCAAGACTGATCGGTAAGGGAGTATGCATAGGATTACTCAACGACATTCCTGCTTGATGCAATATGTCTTCAGCATATGATGTTTGATGAAGAAACAAACCCTCAGAGTGTGTTTCAATCTGTATGCCCAGAAAGTAGTTTGGTTTCCCAAGATCCTTCATAGAGAATTTGGAGTTGAGCTTATGCAGAAGATCACTCATCAACATATCATCACTTGCTGTTAGTAAAATATCGTCGACATAGAGTAAGAGGATGATTGTTTTACCTTGAGCGTTATAAGTGAATAGAGACGGGTCTGACTTGTTGCAGACGAAGCCATACTCCAGCAGGAAGTTGCTAAAGGTATCAAACCAAGCTCTAAGGGCTTGTTTGAGACCATGTAAGGCTTTAGTGAGCTTGCATACATACTCAGGTCTCTCTTGATCCACAAATCGAGATGGTTGAGCCATGTAAATGGGTTCATTGAGTTCACCATGTAGGAAAGCATTAGATACATCAAGTTGTTTCATTGTCCAGCCTCTTGCTACTGCTGTAGTGAGAACGATCCGAATTGTAGCAGTTATTACCACATGACTAAACGTTTCCAAGTAATCCTCTTCTTGATGATTTCCTTTTAAAACCAGCCTTGATTTCAGTTTATCCTCTGTACCATCTGCGTTTAGTTTAGTTTTAAACACCCAACCACTGCCTAAAACATTCATGTCTGGCACTGCAGGAACCAACGTCCATGTGTTCAACATGTGAATTCTGTTAATTTCTTCCGTCACTGAGCTGTTCCATTTAGGATGCTTCATGGCTTCAACAATAGACTTTGGCTCTGTGGTAGTGAACTTGGACGCAAGTAACACGTACCGTGTGTTAGGTTTGTGTATTCTTGCTTTAGAGCGAGTCATCATAGTATGGGAGTTGTCAACCTGAGGTGGGACTGGAATTGCAGGAGCTGGCATTGGTTCTGGTTCCGGAGGAATAGCTGGAATCTCAGGTTCTGGTGCTGTAGCAGGTTGTGCTTCCTGATGCTGCGGAGGTAACGTTATTGCAGGGATAAGAATGCTTGAAATCCTTTCATCAGTAGGTTTGTCTCGAGGGTTGTTGGCCTGCCAGGTTTGCATAAGTGTTGTCTTATACTCTGGTACCAGTTTGATGTATTGCTCCTTGAACGGGAAGGTTTCTTCACTGAATATGACATGTCTGCTAATGAAGACCTTTCCAGTAGGTGGATGAAGACACCGGTATCCTTTATACTGAGCGTTATACCCAAGAAACACGCAAAGAATACTTCAAGGATCAAACTTGTTGGATGTCTGAGGTCTTAAGCATGGATAGCAGGCTGAACCGAAGACCCGAAGCATGGAGTAATCAGGTTTCTTTTTGTAGAGAAACTTAAACGGACTTTGCCTATCCAAAACTTTAGTATGCATGAGATTTCCAATAAACACAATAGAATGCTTCCACCCAGTGTTTGAAAGCAACATGGCTATGGAACAACATAGACAGACCAAGCTCTACAACATGTCTATGTTTCCTCTCTGCAGTACCATTTTGCTGCGGTGTGTAGGGACATGAAATCTGATGCTACACTCTTTCGCATCAAAATACACTCCATATGAATAGTCCTCACATAGTTTTGATACAGGTAGAAGAGATTTTTTATCCGGACATACTAAGACTTCGTTAAGAGAGATAGTACCTGTGGTGGAGGAGAGAGTTACTGACCCAACATGTGTTATGGGTAGATAGGTACCATCAGCGACCATAACAGTGTCATCACCAGTGTAAGGGTCTGAGCTCTGAAGCTTTGTTGTGGAATCAGTGATGTGAGGAGAGGCACCTGACTCTGGGTACCATTCTTTGCCTGAAACATCAGAGACTTGTAGAGACAAGTAAGCTTGAACTGCTTCCGAGCTTTGGTAGTTATTGTCAAACCAGTTATAGCACTTGAGAGCCATATGTCCAACTCGTCCACATATCTGACAGGTGGGTCGTTCACCATTGTTTGGAGCAGGTGACTGCTGCTGAGAAAAACCTTTACCCCTTATAGAGTAACCACCATGTCCTCTGAACTGTGTAGACCTACCACGACCACGAAGATTCGAGTGTACTGAGGTGTGTTAGGTCTGAAACCAGATTGTTGAGCCTGATATGCCATATGGATGTGACAGTAGCTGCCTCTTCATAAGACTTGAGCTTACTGTCATAAGCTTGGACCTCTGAAACAACATCATTGAACGTTGGGGGTGGGAACTTTGACAATGGATATTGAATAACCGTGGTAACCGGATCATATTCCCTGCTTAAGCCATTCTGAAATCCAAAGATCCTCATGGATTCATCTATCGGTTTCTTGATAGAACTCAGAGCATCACATATTGCTTTGAACTCACGGCAGTACTCAACCAAGGTTTTACCTTTCTTGTTGATAAGTTGAAGACTTCTTCGGAGAGAAAAGTTTGTAAAGAGGAGAGATTTTCTGAATAATACTTTCTTGTCTTATCATAAACAGAAGAATGCTCTTTATATAGAGCTTACAGAACATTCTTGAACTAAGACAAATCTGATCCTAATTACCCAGCTGTCCATGACTCATCATCACCCAAAGATACTAAAGTAGCAAATTTGTTTTGTTGTGATTGTCTCTTCAAACGGCTCCGGACGTACAAGTTCTTGACTGCTCTGTTTTGTCTTGTTCTGGAGTTGAAGAGAAGTTGTAGCTTGACTTGAAGCTTGGATACCTTCAGGTGGGCTTCTTTCGGATGGGTCCATAACAGTGTTGCTTATATGGCCATCTCCCCACAAAAGTCTTCCTCTTCACCAACACTTCAACCACCGTGAAAACTCCATGTAACACAAAGAACCAAGTGACCTCTCCTGTAGGCGGATCATGGGTTAGGTAGAGGAAGAGCACCTCGTGAGCCACACCGGAGACTACAAATGACTCTAAGACACCGTTAATCGCAGCCCACTCCGAGTTTAGAAAGTGTGAGCAGATTCGCCTCACAGGGGAATAGATGCTTGATGAAGAACAGCCATGAACATGAGATTCCAACTACGACCCCAAAAGTCTTGAAGAGCTGTTGCTAGGTAGTGCTGGGAAGCGGGTCAAACCTACCTGCCCGACCCGCTCCACTGCGAGTTGAATCATTTTTTTGACTCAAAAATTTAACCTGCATGACCTGCAAGAACAAATTATTACGCCCACACCTGACGCGCTTCATTTTACGGGTAACTCATGGAATCTGTGGGTAATTATTTAAACAATAAATATAATTATTTTAATTGTTTCTTTGAAAAATTTAATCAAATAATATAATTATAATTAAACTTATATATATATATATATTTAACTATTAATTATTTTTTATCAAAAATCAGTATTTTTTTAAAGGATATTTTTTAATAACTTTTGTTTTATTTTGCGGATTGGCAAGTACCCACAATTCAATTTCGACCAACCAGCACCCCGCACCCCGCCCCACATAAAATAGATCTGACCCGCACCCGCAATTTAGTTTTCTCAAATTCTTCTATCCGCACCCGCCCCGCGGCGGGTCAAACTGTTGTGGGCACAGAAACGGCACATGAACCAAAGCCCCATCAAACCTTCAAAACCGGCCAGCTAGGAAATACCAACGACAAAGGTTCAGTCCAAGGCGAATATCTCAACAACCATAATGAATTTTTGCATGAAACCAACTTTAAAAGAAAGCCAACTCATCCATCAACAGTGAGGCTTAGAATCTTCAGAAAATATTATCGGAGCAAGAGGTTATGAATTTTAAAAGTTGGAGGATCCCCAACCTGTCCATGTGTACCAGATTTTAGAAATGAATTCCAGCCAGACCAAGAACCGGCTTGAACCAAATCCAATTGTAGAATTGAATATGAGTTTCTTATATTGCCAGAGAACCAAGAATCAGGAAGAAAGGCCGACTTTAATTGAAGATATAACCAGTTTTCCAAGATCGGCTATAAGGAGCCACTTATCGAAAGATTTGGAAAACAATTAGTCCAATTCTTTCCAAACCGAGATCAGGAAACCAGAACTTGATCCACACGAGCAAAGGGTTCCCGAAGACATTACACAAGATTTAAGATGGACCAGCATGCAGAAGAATCAAGGCCAGAACCGAATTCAATCAGAAAATCTACATGGTTTACTAAAATTAACCAAACTGATGCTAAGTAAGAAAAGTCTTTTATTCCTTCAATTTGGTTCAGACCAAACGTATCTATGGAGGAAAGGAGTTAATCTGAACCATCCAGAAGACACCAAAGACTCCCTCATATGCACCTTCACCCAGAGGATCAGGCGGATCCTCATGCTCATCAACTTTCCATATCCGGTTGCATTCACACTACATGCCTTAAGAGAATTTCTTCAGATTCTTCCACAAGACCAACGGACATCTTCTCTTTTATTGCGACAAAGGAGTAATCAGGGAGGCTTGGATACTATGGACATATCTAGAAGATGTCCAAAAAATACAAGGCTCAACCAAGTTTCCTTTTGGAGAGGCTCAAATCAAGCCTAACAACTAAGTATCTTTAAGGAGCCACTCTTCTGATTCTTTTGCTTAATTTTGTGTATTTTTTTTCCTTTTGAGTCTTTAGACTGTTGTAGTTGTTCCAGATTCGAGCCTATATAAGCTTAGGTCATAGATCATTGTAAATCACCTTGATCATTGAAATTATAAGAAAACGTTTTTCTGTTTTTAACAAAGTTGTGAATTTTTTTTTGTTCTTTCTCTAGTTCTTTGTGTGTGATTCACTAAGTACAAGAGAAGCCACGTCCACAGAACCTTGTGTGAATCAAGGCCCCCTTTTCGTCCATTGATTGAGAGAGTCAATCCCTATCCATCTACCCATCCCATCCACCGGCTTAGTTTGAGAGTGATACAAATCCAGCAAACTTTGCTCCATTGCATCCACCAATCCGGCTATACTTCTCACCTTTTTACCTCTATTATTCTCTGTTTATTCTTTGTTTAATCCATACTCTTCCATTTTTATTCGTTTCAGGTTCATTTGGTTCAATCAGCCTTGAATCAGTTTCCATCGGTTCTTATCGATCACTCAACCATTGACCTATTCGACCATCTAATCTAACTAGGATCCCGTGCCTATAACACAAACAGGGCAAGACCCGCGGATTATGAATTAGATTCTCAGGCCTATGGCTAGGTATGGTTCGTTGAACTGTGGCTCGAGTTCGCAACCAAGAGGAATTGCGAGCAGAATTTGAGTGGGACTAAAAGAACCTCAAGCTCTAAGTATACATGGAGAAGGTAGATACCTAAAAAAACAAAGGAAGATATTGCATGTAATCATACACATGTAACACTACAACAAATATTGCAACTTAATTACAAAAATCCATTTGGGAAAAAGGTTTTGAGATTTATGGTTATGTTGAAGCCTGATGGGGAAGCAAGTTAAGCAGATAAATGGGAGAAGGTAACCAGAAACATGATAAATAGGCCCTGATCGAAGGAGAATTGTATGAGCTTTACACTTGCAACGGAGAGGAAAAGCGATGTGTATGAACAGAAAATCACAGAGGAGAAAAATAGAGGAAGGACAATGAGGAGCATAACACACACTGGAATAACAAAGAGTAATCGAAAATGTTGGAGAGAAGATCCCACATTGGAAATATTTATGGGACTTGAGTAATATATAATAGACTTGGACCAATCTACTTATCACCAATTGATTTTAAGTTGGAAGCCCAAGAAACTTTTAATGGTATCAGAGCGAACCCACACCCTGACCCATTAATCTGACCCGGACATTGGCTTGATCAACCCACTAACTGATGGTTTAGGGAAGGTTCATTTCCTTCGTGATAGCTAAAAAAGTAAAGCATTGTCTCAGAGGGGTATGATGGATTGTGCGAGATTAATGGTTATACCCACCATTATCTCGAGGGAGGATGTTGGAGAGAAGATCCCACATTGAAAATATATATGAGACTTAAGTAATATATAAAAGACTTGGACCGATCCATTTATCACCAATTGGTTTTAAATTGAAATTCTAGGAAACTTATCTGAAAAAACTCCAGCTTTGATTCTAGTTGATACGAAGTAGCAGTAAAATACTGAGATTATTACTGAAACCCATACTTTGATGAAGTTCTTGAGTTCGTCCTCCATGTCCTAGATCCATTTTTTGTGCGTCGCACCAATGTTTTGACTTGGTTGTTACTAGAAGTAAAATTAAGGCATGTGGTTTTACATGTAGATAATGGAAGAATTATGAGAACAAGGTCCAACGAGCTTCTGCTTCAACATTAATACATTTGGTTAAATTTATCAATTACATTATCAAATAATCTCTAATTATTTCAAATGATGATTAACTATAAATTTTGGAACTACCAATAAATTTTACCTCATATAATCTACAAGAATTGCATCATCTGAAAATCGAACCCTTGATATAGAAGTTTTTAAACCATGATCATTACGCCCAGCAGTTTCCACAATCCAAGTTCAGTTAGGTCTTGTAATGCACATCTTATAATTTTAAGTAACATTAACGTAGCTTTTGTATGATATTTCAAATTGTGTTTATGTGATAACAGATAACTTAACTGATCTGATAACTTGTAAATACTCATGAAAACTTCAAATACCACTTTTTCATCCACTTTTGTTTTTTTTTTAGTAAAAGTGCTCTTAAATAAGGTTAACCTACTAAGCACAGTGATCCGGGTCACTGGATCAGCAATGAGCTGAAATGTTAAGAGCGTTGTTTGTTATTCTGGTATTACACGAAGTTTAACAACTTCAAGAGTCAAACCAATTGAAAAACATTTGAACCAACTAGTGTTAACTAAACCCATATCTCAATCTGCGGAGTCGAATAAAAAATGAGAAATAAACAACATATACAGTCTGACCATGAACAATTTTTTTTGTTGTTGCTTAAATGGCCATGACCATGAACAATTAGGGGTCGAAGAAGTCCAAGCCATTGGCTCAGGGGAGAATAATTGGCGAACCACAGTAGACTTAATTCAACAGCAACTAAACATGTTGAAGAAAATCTTTTGGTAATGAAGCTGAAACCAGTTCCTATAATTGTCGCTTTCTTGTATTGGCTTCGTACTTGCCAGCCAATGAGTCAAAGAGAATTGCGGCAGCAACTCCACCTGCGAGATCGATCGTATAGTGTCCTCTTGTCGCGAGCAGCCTGATCGATTGTAATACATTGAGGATGTCAAAAACCATCGCAAGTCTCAACCTCTGCATTCTCCTCATGTCCAAAGATGCGATGGTCGTGCCTGCCACGTGGCCCGAGAAGAAATAGAAGAACGAGAGGTTTCCTAGCGGGAAATCGATTGCTGATCCTAGATACTCCTGTAAACAGGATTGAAAACAACATACAAGATTAAATCTCTCAACATAGGAGCTAATGAACTACATATCAATCAATTGTTTTAGCATGTAAGTTTACCTAGACGAGATACATAAATAATCTTATTCTATACCGTATAGAGCTTGGCGTACTTAATAAATCGTGTCCTTACATCCAGTCAATCAACTCATTGAACTTCATTGTGAAACATGAAGGAAGGTCAAGTAACAGGAAACAAAATAGTTTTATCTATTTGATGCCTAAGAACTACAATCATTTATTATGATGGTTATATTTAGCCTAAACGCCTCAAGCTAAATCAGTATATACAATCAACTACGTACATTTTTGTTAGTAAAATAACTAAGTTCAAATTGAACCCCTCTCTATGATAATACAGTCTAACACTTTTATTTTGAGAGTCCAGAATATCTAATTATTTGGGAATTATAAAACTGCCTCATGAATAATGGGCAAGGGAAATCATATGTGCCAACAGCGTTCTTATCTGATATCAATTGATCAGTTTTTTTTTTCCTTTTTTCAAACATTTTTTTCTCAAATTGATCAGTAATTGGACATCTAATTTAATAGAAACATCACTAAACTATCAAAAGAATAATTGGTATTATAATTGATGTGTAGATCAGAACCTTTGAAAGAGGGAGCTGAGTACAGTAACCGAGAACACCGCGACAAGTGAAGAGGAATAAAGCCGTGATGGTGGCTCGTGGCCGTCCTTCTATTAACCATGTCCATGCAATATACGATACTTGCATCACTCCTAATACCTGCATGTCCCCACCCACCAATAAAAAATAAATCTATCAGTAAAGGAAACATAAAACATTCTCTTTGAATACAAAATGACAAAAAAGTAAATAAAAAATATATCCTAAAATGCAGATTTTATTATTTATAATACTTGTACATGTTTCTTAAAATCCAAGGGTCACTTGTTAATAATGAATTTTTAAATATGCTAATACTGAAATTATTATAGACTTGGATTTTTACATTCATGGTAACAAATCAGTAGTTTCCCTGAATGAATTTTTATAATTTTGCAAAAACTTAACAACTCAAATCAGTCAAGATATTTTGTTGGATACATATCCATTATACTACTATGAATTAAATGACAAAAAGGAAACAAATATTAGGTGATGCGAAAAAGATTTTTCCCTAAGTTAATTGAGAGCAATAATCAGGAATGAGAATAGTTTATAAAATATGTTTGAGGACTTCTAGTTTATATAATCCACAAAAGCCATCAAACTTATGACATAAAAAGAGGTACACTGAATGTTCCTAGGGTTTTAGTTTTCTTAGACCTTCATAGATAAATTTCACGTACGTCTTTAAAACTAAACGGAGATAATCATCATTTCTACTAAAATGATTAATTTTCTGTGGTAATATGAAGGTAATTTGTGGACATAAACATGTTATAAAAAAAAACACTTTTCATTAGAGTTAAAATGAAAATAAGATTAGGAGTTATCAAGAAAATAACACTATTTATGGTATCAAATCAGATTTATTTTTTATTTTGTTAATTGCACATCCACACATTCTCATATATCGAATTCACTCAAACCAATTCTTAGGACATACCGAGTTTAGAGCGGCCAAACCGGTGTTCAGATCCGGTGAAGAAGCCAAGAGGCGATGCAGAGACTGCGTGGCCACAAACCCAATATCTAGCGGTGGAGAACTCTCGGAAACCATCTTGATCGAGGATTCCACGGACACGACGAACAAAAACCCGACCGCGAACAAACACGGTATCCAATGGTGTCTCATCACGTAGACGACGTCACGCGCTCTCCACGTCATAAACGACGGCTTGCTTCTCCATCCTCCTTCGTCTATTCTCGTAGAAATGTCCATTTGAGACATTTTATTAATCCTCTTGTTTTTTTTGGTGTCTGAAGAGTTTGAGAGAGAGAGAAAGAGACAGAAAGAATGGAGAAGATGTCTTATGTTTTCTAGAACATAATAACGTACAACTTTATTACACAAAATGAGCGCTTCGATTTACTACCAAAAGTGTGACGATTGACTTATGTGTAATTATATCAGATCCCCAATCATAGGTGACGATTAGATATGGAAGTTATTTCAACAGGGTCTTTGTGGTCATTTTGTTCAGACATGTGTTCTTTTTGTATTAGTTATTTCAGATGACATAAACCATTATACCCAAAATAGAAAGTTTAAATATACGCGTACCAAGATTGCTTCCTGTTTTCTGAGGAAAGTTAAAACATACGCGTACCCCTCTATTTAACAAAATGTGTCATTTTTTGGCATCATACATAAACAGATTCAAATGACTCTCCAAACCAAACAACAAAATGTGTCATTTTTTATTTTTTTTCTTGTTACTAAAAAACATCATTTTAAAATTTCTATATAATTATCTATACATAATTTAAACTTAATATCAATTGCAAAATGAACTTATAAATTTTTTTATTTATCTCAAATAATATTTGTTAAGTGAATGTAATTAATGAAAATAAAAATATATTTCAATCATTTTCTTAATTTGTATGAAAAAGTAAAAATAACAATTTTCAAGAAACATGGAGAGTCTCCTATTGTTTTATTTGTAAATCCTAAGTAATAACTAGGCTTCAGCTAAAAAATCTGAACCCGAATATTCAAACCTAGAACCGATCAATATCCGAACCTGGGACCGACTCGAAATTCTATAGATACTTATATGGGTCCAAATTTTCTTACTCAAAAGACTAGGACCCAAATAGACCCGACTAAACCCGAGAACCAATTGGGTACCCAAGGACCCGAAACCAAAAACACTAACAAAACTCTAAGTTTTCTTATATTCTTTAAGAATTCTCTACTATGAATGTTTAAATATTTTGGACGAACCGACCCAGACCTGAAAGGAACCAACCCAAAACTCTATAAGTACTTATATGGGTCCAAAACTTTCTTACCCAAAAAATCTGAACCCAAAAGGAACCAGCCCGAATACCCATGCCTAGTAATAACAAATCATAACGGGAATCCAAAATTAAATTAATTCTCATTAGGAGAGTAGACCTCTCCCAACGAAAATCGAACTTATGACCCCTTAAATTCTTACTAGGTGATCCAAGATTTTTATGCAATAGACCAACTCCTTGTTGGTAGTAAAATTTTAACTTCACTAGGTGATCGTAAATTGTCATTCATGTAAATATGTTTTACTAGAAATATAGCCTCTGCGCAAGCGCGGAGCCGGATCCGTTTTCTTATGTTACGAGATTTTTTTGTTTGTATCTTATCTAAATATTTTTTTTTCCTGCGTATTGCAATATGGGAATTATCACTTCCATTGAGTTCACTTCCGTTTTGTTATGTCTTCAAGTGAAGTGTAATTTTCATTAGAAAGCCGAATAAAAATTAGGAAGATTACGACATTAAGTTATGTACATAAGATAGTTTGAAGATCAAGAAGTTTAATCTCTAAAACTTTCTGTACTACTTTATGAAAAAAACTAATTTATATGTAGAGATGAAATCTTTAATTTGATTGTTGACATTGAATAATAATTTAACGTCCCGACCGCCCACGGTTAATATGCTGTCCATGTCCGCGCTCTCGGCCCGTGGATCCCATCCCATCTGACGATCGATTCGTTAATTTTTCCAAAGTCTCTGAATCATTGTTTGTTGACCCTACAATCACCACCCGACCTTCCTCGTGTTTTGGATTCACTCGCATGGTATCGTAGACACACTTAGAAAAGACCAAACTGTTATATTATTATATAAAATTTGGTTTCTAGTTTACAAAATCTCATATTATTATATAAAATTTGGTTTCTAATCTACAAAATCTCATGTAGTTCAGTTAGTTATGTCAATCAAATAAACATTAAGGTGAAGGGTTCGAATCTCATAGCATGCAATACATTATTTAAAAAAAAAAGCGTGAGACCCACTTACCGCTGACGTGGCGGAAGGGGAGAGAGTAAACTCTCTCATTATAATATAGATTCCAAAGATAAACAGCGTTTTATCTTGTTTTAAAGTCTTATAGAAAAGTTCAACAGTAGGACAGATTATTACTTCTCATAATATTACTCTCGTCGAAACACAATTAACTGTATGAAATGTCTGATGCAATTAGTGATTCTATTCATCATGGAACTTGTTTACACTACAAGAAAATAGTCATATATATTGTTGCAAATATGAAATTGCAATAAAATTGTAACAAATTTTAACTTCTTGCTGTTTGGATGTTGCAAATTCGTTTTTTGTTGAAAACTTAATCTTTGTTGAAGACTCATAAACAATCCTAAGAGAAAGTAACTTGCGCAAAAGAAATTAATCAAAAAATAAGTTTTCAAGAAAAAATAAGTTTTCATTAATAAGCTCTCCATTAAACCAACAAGCAGAGAGGAAGCATCAAAAGCATGTCACAAACCCAAACACCCACCTTGAGCAGCCTTGATACAACCGGATCCACCCGCTACCGCTGCAGCAACATTATCTTCCTCTTCACCGCCACTTCAGCCTTGGTGCAAACTACATGTAACACAAAGAACCAAATCACCCCCATGTAGTGTGTGCTTCGATTTATAGATAACTTTCAACTTCAAATTAATTTGCAATGAGTGGATGGATCGATATCTGTTATCTAATATATTAAAACATAGTCCTATTTGAAAATTACCTTGACATGTTTTCTTTTGGACTTATTGAAAAATGTTGTGACTTCTCTATTAACTAACATCTATATTATTAAAAATTAAGTACAAAATTAGAATGTTTGGAAACATAGATAGTAGACTGAAGAAAGAATGTTTGGAAACACGGATAGCAGATTAAATATTTTCTTCTATTTACACATTTAGTCATCCCATTTCTTTCATTTTTACAGATTCTTCCAACATCTATATTATTAAAAATCAAGTACAAAATTAGAATTTTTGGAAACATAGATAGTAGACTAAAGGAAGAATGTTTGGAAACACGGATAGCAGATTAAATATTTTCTTCTATTTACACATTTAGTCATCCCATTTCTTTCTTATTTACAGATTCTTCCAACATCAATTAAAATAATATATTTAAATTAATTAATTTCAATGGTTTGTTATTTCTTTGTCGTAAGAAAAAACAATCTCGAAATATATAGTGTATGTTATATAAAACTATCTATAAATATAGTATTAATTTATTTATTTTAGTAAAATATAAAAGAATCTAACAAAATTTTACTTAAAAATTTAAATATTTTTATAAAATTATACATTAATAAATTTTGTGATTAGTAATATAATATTATTATAAATTAATTTAACTAAGTTTTTATTATAAAACATGAAAATCAAATTCTACACTATTTTTTTAATAAATTCTATAAATATATTCTCTATTATATAAAAATAGCAGTGTTACATTAGTTAAATATGGTAAACTTAGATTAAATAGGTAAATTAACAAATTTTAAAATTTTATCTACTATTAACAAATAGTAATTAGACCATTTCAAAAATTAGTTAATATGACATATTTAATTATTTAAATTAATAATAAACCAACTAAAGATTTGAATTTTATTTTTTAATTATAACAAAATCTGTTGAGAAAGAATCTAACAAAATCTTACTTAAAAATTTAAATATTTTTTTAAAATAATACATTAATAAATTTTGTTATTAGTTATATAATATTATTATAAATCATTGTTAACTAAAATTTTATTATAAACAAGAAAATAAAAATTCTACTATTTTTTATAAATTCTATAAATAAACTCTCGATTATATGAAAATAGAAGTGTTACATAAATTAAATATGATAAGATTATATTAAATAGGTAAATTAACAAATTTTAAATTCTAAAGTTTTTCATATAAATAAATCATCATTCATCATTAAAATAGGCTAAAATTCATAAACTGTATAATAGCTTTATACAAAATAAATATTAGATATTAGATATAATAGATTTTTTGAACAATCACAGTTTTGATAATCATCAATTAGGAACCAAATAAAATAGTATATTTTTGAATCTATAAGATTTTGAATTTAAATATATTAGATATTAGATATAATAGATTTTTTAAACAATCACGATTTTGATAATCAATCAATTAGGAACCAAATTTTTTTCCAAAATATTCATCAACTCATTATACCATATTTATAATTTGATAACAGAATTTTCAATCCTTCTAAAACGTGTGCAACACCCACTGAATATTTTGGGTATATAAATTTGGTACATTAATAATAAACCAACTAGAATTTTTTTTATTATAACAAAATCTGTTGAGAAAGAATCTAACAAAATTTTACTTAAAAATTTAAATATTTTTATAAAATTATACATTAATAAATTTCGTGATTAGTAATATAATATTATTATAAATTAATTTAACTAAGTTCTTATTATAAAACAGGAAAATAAAATTCTACAACATTTTTTCATAAATTCTATAAATATATTCTCTATTATATAAAAATAGCAGTGTTACATCAGTTAAATATGGTAAAATTATATTAAATAGGTAAATTAACAAATTTTAAAAATCTATCTACTATTAACAAATAGTAATTAGATCATTCTAAAAATTAGTTAATATGACATATTTAATTATTTACATTAATAATTCAAATTTAATTTGATGTTCCAGACTCAAAAATAGTTGTGTAATTTTCTGGAGTTTTTTGACAAATATAAAATTTTGAAAATAAATATTTACACTCAAAATAATAACATTACAAATTCTACAAAAGATAAAATCGTGGATAATAAAGAATACAGTTTTGAAATGCAGCACGAAAAAACTATTTGAATATGTTGTAAAAATTAAAGCAATGAAGTCTCGATTTTTAAAAATAAAACTTAATATCATAACATCCAAAATATCATATATCAATAAATTGTAATAAAATAATATGATAGATACTACTATGTATAAAATTTACTAAAAATAGGTCTATATTATTTAAACAAAACAGCGTTTTTGCTTATAAAATCCGTAAAACACTAAAATGATATATGTTAAAGTATATTTTCTTATACATATTAAATAGATTTCTTTTAAGTAATATAAATAAATAAAATTTAAAATATATTATATGCAAAATATATAAATTAAAGAAAAAACATATTTTGAAAGAGATTCTTTGTTTGATTATTTCATATGGTTATTTTATTGTATTTCAACTCGAAAATATATTAGTAAGTAATAAAAATTAATAACAAATTAAAATGTTTTAAACAAATCACTATATATTAATAATTTTGAGGAAGAAATATAAAACAAAATTATAGAGTTACACAATGAATAGTACTAAATAAAAAATTATATAATTAAAATATTTGTAATAATATCAAATATATTTATAAAATAGGAAAATATCCGCACAGACATGCGGGTTAAAATCTAGTATATTACTTAAATTTCATTTTAACCTCCACAACGTACGGTGTGAGATTTTGTTAATAATAAATCCTCTTAAAATGATGAAATGGTGAGTATTTAGTCACTAATCTTGAAATATCATGTATGATCGATGATACCATTTTGGGTAGTGTCAATTATGAATCGAATTGAACTGTGTAAGTAGGGTTCTAATATATGCCTTGTTACAGTTAAATGTGGTTCCAACTCAAAATCAATTAGTGGTAAGTACACATAATAAATTACACAAGAAACAAATGTAAATTACTCCATGATTTTACAACTAGATAGGGTAAGAAGATTCATAAAATGAATCATCTTTTGCTCCATTTCTGATATTGTTTCCTTGTGCATGTCTCTTTCGCAATTTCAGTCATTGTTCGTTTTTTTTTTTTGTAAACACTCATTGTTCGTTTTTGTTGACTTTATAACATTTGTTTGTTCAGTTCAAGTATGGACCATATCATAGTTTTATGAAATAATCCCCTATATATCAATCTTGGAGCATTACAACTTTAAAGTGTAGCCACGTGTCATCACAAAAATGACTTTTAAAATCTTTAGGAAAAAGTTGGTTCATGGAAATATAAATTATACTTTTATTAAATTAACATTTATATTAATTAGTAGTGCATAAAAGGATATTTTACATTCTTTCATTAAATAAAATCTACGAAATTACCTAATATGATTAACATATATGTGACAATTAATGTTTTGAATAATAAAATTTTGATAATATTTTTTGTATCTTTCATCATTTTTGTTTAATTTATGTTATTAAAAATATTAAACATTCATATTAACCATATAATAAAAAATCTAGATTTTTTTCTTATATGTTATATTTTGAATTTTTCAAAACGACTATAAATTATTAAAACAGTTAAATCATTACAATGAAAATTTTCTCGGAACAATGGAAATATGGAAAAAGATACAAAATAACTGATGCATAATTCTAAAACTATTAGTACTTTTTTCATAATTAATGTTTTGCTATAAAAAGATACAAATGATCATAAAATCATATGAATATAAAGTTTCATTTAATAGATATTCAGATTTAATATATATACATATATACTTTAATATTGTTTAAATTAAACTATATATCATATAAAATACATATACGTTAACTATATATTTAGATGGACCATTACAACATATCTTGGTAGTGACATTTCATTACAACCTATTTCGATAGCCACATGTCATTACAGCATATTAATATACAATTTGATAACAATTTATGCATCTTCCATCATTTTTGTTCAATTTTATATTCTTAAAAAAATTAAAAATCACATAAGTATATAATAAAAATTAGATTTTTACTTATATCCTATATTTTGATTTTTTTAATATAAAATAATAAGACTGCTAAAAATCTACGTTGAAATTTTTTGATCCATGGTTTAACTTTTTTATTGCAACAAAATATAAATGATCATAAAATCATATAAATATTAAATCTCATTTAATATATATTCAAATTATATATATATATATATATACATTTTTCAATATCGTTTAAATTAATATATATATATATTATATATATATATATCATATATAAAATACATAAAACGTTAATTTTAAAATTTACATTGAGTTGGAAGCCTCATTAAAATGTTGATTTTTATCAACAAAAAGTATTGTAAATAAAAAGAGAGATTATATTTATTTATGATCTTACTCGAATTTAATTATATACGTAATAATTACTCGCTCCTCAATTATTCAATATATTTATTATTGTATAATATGTAAATTAACACAAATAAATATTAATATCTATAAATAATTTATATACATAATTAATTTTCATTCCACGCAAGCACGGATCTTAAATGTTATTTAATTATATCATTTCAAAAATATGATTCTTCGTATCGAAATGAGATGTTAATTATAACATTGAGATGATATCATTGAATCTCAATGTAAATTAAATAGGTTAAAAAATATCAACAAATATGACTCTATAAGAGCACCTTCAACGCAAGGATCTCTTAAAAAACATATTTTTTTTTTACTTTTTGCCTAAAAAAATAATAATAAATGCACCAGTTGCGCGCCGCCACGTGTCGGTGGGGCCCGCGAACAGTGCAGAAAACCAGCAACAACCGTCTCTTATTTAGCCCACTTAAGAGACGTTGCTTATTATTTGGTGGGGCCACAATTGTTTTTCGGTGGTGAAACCAAGGTAAGCACCCTGCGTTAAAGATGACCTAATCAACTTTATATTGACGGTCCATGATTATACGTTTGGAAACTTATGACATGGTTGGACGATCAAAGTTAATATTTGATTATTAATATAAAAATTTCACTTCGCGCATGCGCGCGGGTAATCACCTAGTTATATATTATAAGGGAATTTGATGTCGAAAGGCCTGTGAAAGAGTTCGGGGTCCAAAAGGGTCGTCTCCTATCTTTGTTTTGAAAGGGTTTTTCTCAACATTTGAAATTTGATATTTTTATGATAATTTTTGTTGTTTATGTTCCCATAATCAAAATTCAAAAGTATCTCTGATACATGAATAAATATATCTTTCTGTGTTATGCGCAGTTTTTTTATATAAAAACGGCTCTAGATGTTGAATTATAACTAGATTTTAGATCCTAAAATCATATCTGGATAAGATGAGTAGTAAGATAAGAATGAAAACGAATAGTTTATAATATTTTTGAGGTGAATTTTTCAATCTCCAACCAGTCATATAAATTTACTGTAGATATTCACTTACTACGTAATGTGCTAATGCAAATGGATTATCCATACCCAGGCCGCTTCCAGGATATAACGTTTCTCAACTTAATTATGTTCAGAAACTCCACAAACTAACTATGATTGATCATCAAGAAGCACATAAATCCATAAATCATGATTTAACCATTTATTTTTACTTTTAAAACGATCATGATTTAACCATTTACTATCATCCAAAACTACAAAAACGTGCGCTTGACGTAATCAATGGACAACAAGGCCTCGTTAGCAAGTCTCTCCAGCATGTCGCTTCTCGCAAGAGTAGGGAAAAGCAACCAACCACTCGTCACAACCACAAACCCAACCGTAAGCAGCCGCGACAATGCTGGACTCAACCTCCACTGTCGCACAAACTCCATCCTCTTCACAGCTACCTCGACGGCAGTGCAAACTCCATGTAACACAAAGAAGCAAGCCACTTCTCCTGTAGGCATCTCAAAGGTTAAAGCGAAGAAGAACACCTCGTGAGCTACACCAGAGGCAGTGAACGTTGCCAAAACCGCCAAAAATGTACCCGAATCGGAGCTCATTCTGCCTCTACAGAACTGCCGCACAGGGAAGTATATAGCCGGCCTAAGGATTGCCGGGACCATAAGGGTCCACCGACGACCCCAAAAGTCTTGAAGAGAGGTGGCTAAGTATGGTTCATTGGCTTGCGGCTCTAGATCGCACCCAAGAATGATAAACACGAAAAGTTTGACAAGCATCAAAACAATGTCTAGCTCCAAGTATACGTGCAGAGCATAGAGAACCAACACCATAACTGGAGACATGTACTGTTTATATTCATACATATGTAACACCACAACAAATATGGCAACTTTAATGGGGAAAACCCATTTAGGGATTTGATTTTTAGGGGTTAGGGTTTTGTTGAGCCTTGACGGGCAAGCAAGTGAAGCAGATGAATCGGAAGATACTTGAGGGAAGCGGGAAAAGAGAACCTTGATCAAAAGAGAAGAGTAGGAGTTTTGCATTAGCGAGACATGATAGGAAAATGGATATGCAACTAGAGAGATGAAGAGAAGTGAAAAACAGAGGAAGAACTTGAAAGAAAGCACAAACGGGAAGAACGGAGATTAACCTAAAGACTCCAGGTTTGATTCTGGATGGTATGTAGTAACAGTAAGATACAGAGATTACTGCAAGAATCCATACTATGACAAAACCTATGACTTCTCCTTCCATCTCTCGGATCTTTTTTTTTTTTTTTGCATTGCTGAGTTCTTGCAATCACTGTGGCTTTAACGTAGTGGTTGCGTGTTTAAAAAGTAATCGTAATGGATTAAACAAGAACCGAATATATAATTATGGCATGTGGATTTACAGCTACACAATGGAACAAGATTCGGAAAACAGATCAGCTTGTGACCTATCACTTGTGTGACTTCAGTCATTGTTTCGTTTCTTTTACTCCGTTGGCACTTAGCGTACCGTACGCTAAAAGTAAATAATACACATTGACTTTATAACACTTGTTATGTTTAAGTGTAGACCATACTTAAGCTTAAGTATGAAATTATTATAAATTCTGGAAATGAGGGCTCTATGTGATTCGTTCTAAATCCAAATTATTTAGAGAGATTGATCAAGATCCAATAGAATTAGTATGATATGCAGAAAGTGAATGTTTGGCATGGTTCAATGTTAATGAGACGGTCAATCTCGACTCACAAGACCACAGGGTCGAAAGATCACAGATCTTAAGTCTAGAGGACATTTGTTTGATGGTCAGTTTTTGGACCGCCGATGATGAGTATAGTGGTTGCGGGTGGATGTGGAAAAACTGTAGTGAGAAGATTGAGTTTATGGGAACGAAAAATCTAAGAAAGCGAGAATCGGTCCTTCATTCTGAATCAGAAGCTCTTAGATAAGTATGTTGGGTTTTCCTCCTTAAGCCCAATTAACCTTAGCCCAAGAAGAAGAAAAATCTAGAGAAAAGTGGAGAAAGATGAAGAAGTGTGTAGAAAAAGAAGTATGTGGAAAGTGGAGAAAGATGAAGAAGTGTGTAGAAAAAGAAGTGTGTAGAAAAGGAAGTGTGTAGAGAAAGAAGTGTGTAGAATTTTTAATAGTTACCTTTCCATTAGTATAAATAGGGGTGTTTAGTTCATTTGTAATCAATCAAGAAAAGCAAGAAAGAAAAACAAGAGAGAAAACACTTGTAAGAGAGAGTTTCCTAAAATTTCATCTTTGTAGTAAATCCCTTTCCTAAATATTAAGAGTCTTCTTCTTAAACTCTTAGTTGTCTAAATCCCATCTTCATCTCACGAAGAATATTGGGTAATTTTCCCAACAAGTGGTATCAGAGCAAGGTTCAAACATATCCTCAAGATCTCGTGTGATTCAAGATGGAGGCTACCGTTACCGTTGAAGGTGACATGTTCAAACTCACGACAGACAACTACTCTTATTGGAAACCGATGATGGAAGACCACCTTTATTGTAAGGATTTACACGAACCCATCATCATGGAGGAGAAGCCGGAAGGAAAGGATGACAAAACATGGGAAGTACTAAACCGAAAGGCGGTTGCTGTAATCCGTAAGTACATTGACCGATCTCTCTTTGAACATGTATCTACCTATACAAATGCTTATGAATTATGGACAAAGCTTGAGTCTATGATTCAAAAGAAAACGCCTCGAAACAAAGCTCTTCTTGTCCGACGGTTGGTAAAGTTGGAGTACAAGGATGGCCAAAACATGATGGAGCACTTGAATAATTTCAAGGGACTCGTAAATCAGCTTAACAAAGTTGATATGAAGGTTGAAGATGAAATGCAAGCCCTTTTACTCCTTAGTTCACTACCGGAGAGTTGGGACACACTAGTTGTCACTCTAAGCAATTCAGCACCGGAGGGAAAGCTTACCATGGACACCGTCAGTGATAGCCTTCTAAATGAAGAAGTCCGGAGGAAGGAACGAGACTCGAGTTCTTAATCAGAAGCCAACATTGTTGATAGAAGAGGTAGAGAGGAGACTCGTGTTCACAACAGAAGCAGAGGACGAGACCAATCTCGAAGAAGATCCAAGTCACGAACAAGAGTAACCTGCTACTATTGTGGCAAGCCGAACCACATGAAGTCGGAGTGTCGGTTTTTCAAGAAAGATCAACAAGCAGGTAATATTAAACCAGACCGGTTCAATCCTCCGAAGAAGCATGAAGACAAGACTACCACCATTGTTGAAGACCAGAGCAAAGACCTATATCTCGTTGGAGAATGTAATCTTAGCTCTGATGATAGCTCATGGATCGTTGATTCTGGTGCTTCTTTTCACGTCACCCCTCATGGAAGCTTCTTCACAACCTACCAAAGTGGTGACTTTGGTGATGTTCAAATGGGAAACCAAGGAAGAAGCAAGATCGTTGGAAAGGGGGATGTTATTCTTACATCAAACACTGGGTGTAAGATAGTTCTTAAGGATGTGAGACATATTCCCGATATGAGACTCAATCTCATATCAACAGGGAAGCTTGATGATGCCGGTTTTGATAGCCACTTTGGCAGTGGCAAGTGGAAGCTAACCAAAGAGAGTTTGATCATGGCTCGAGGAAGAAAACAAGGCTCATTATACGTAACACAAGCCAAGCTTTGCAAGGAGGAAGTTAATGTTGCAAGCGACGACATGGATACATGGCACCGGAGACTTGGGCATATGAGTGAGAAAGGTCTTAATATACTTTCTCGCAAGAAACTTATTCCTGATATGAGAGGTACGTATCTCACACCATGTCATCATTGCTTAGCCGGAAAACAACATAGAGTCGCTTTCCGAAGATCTTCTACACCCACGAGAAGGAAGCATATTCTTGATCTAGTGCATACTGATGTATGCTCCATGTCTGAGAAATCAAATGGAGGTGCATCATATTTCGTCACCTTTATTGATGACCATTCAAGGAAGGTATGGGTATACCTTTTGAAGACAAAAGATCAAGTTCTAGATGCTTTCAAGGAGTTTGTAGCCCAAGCAGAAAGAAGTACGGGTCAAAAACTCAAGTGTGTTCGATCAGACAATGGTGGAGAGTACCGGGGTCCTTTTGAAGCATTTTGCAAAGCTCATGGAATCAGAATGGAGAAGACACCACCAAAGACGCCACAATTGAATGGGCTTGCTGAAAGAATGAATCGGACGATTACAGAAAGAGTTCGGTGCATGCTCTCTCACGCTAAACTACCCAAGCCATTTTGGGGAGAAGCTTTAAAGACTGCAGTGGATATTATAAATCTTACACCATCAGTTCCTTTGGAAGGCGATATTCCGGAGGAAGTTTGGTCGGGTAAGAAGGTCTCCTACAACCATTTAAAGGTGTTCGGGTGTAGAGCATTCGTCCACATTCCTAATGATGAACGAGCCAAGTTAGACTCTAAAACTAAAGAGTGCATCTACCTTGGTTCACCAAAGGATGATTTTGGCTATCGGCTTTGGGATCCAATTAACAGGAAAGTTATTCGAAGTAGAGATGTTGTTTTCTTCGAAGATCAAACAATCGAAGACATCAATAAATCAAAGAAACCAAAACTAAGAGTTGTAAGGAGTGAAGATTCTCATAAGCCCCAAGATCATGAACAAGTGATTGGAGGAGATGACGAAGGGGTCCCATCATGGATCCAAATGGTGATGAAAGTGAAGAAGAAGAAGAGCAAATGGAGCCAGAGGAAGAACATGAGCCAAGAAGATCCGGAAGAGAGACAAGACCATCTGTAAGATACTATCGAGATGAGTATGTGAATCTTACAGATGAGGGGGAGCCACAAAGCTATGAGGAGGCCATAGGAGACATTCACAAAGACAAATGGGTAGAAGCTATGCAAGATGAGATGCAAGCCTTGCAAGACAACCGCACCTATGAGTTAATGAAGCTACCAAAAGGAAAGAGAGCCTTGAAAAACAAGTGGGTGTACAAGTTGAAGTATGAGGAGAGAAGCTCAAATCCAAGATACAAAGCCCGATTGGTTGTGAAAGGATTCAACCAGAAGAAAGGCATAGATTTTGAAGAAATATTTTCTCCAGTGGTGAAGATGTCCTCTATCCGAGTGGTTCTTGGTCTAGCAGCGGTCCTAGACTTAGAGATTGAACAACTCGATGTTAAGACGGCCTTTCTACATGGTGACCTCGAGGAGGAAATCTATATGGAGCAACCAGAAGGATTCAAGGTCCCAGGAAAAGAAGACTTGGTATGCCGATTAAAGAAGAGTCTTTATGGTCTCAAGCAAGCCCCAAGACAATGGTACAAGAAGTTTGACTCTTTCATGGTGGATCATAACTTCAAGAAAACCAAGAATGATCATTGCACTTTCATAAAGAGGTACGAAAGCGGTGACTTTCTCATATTATTACTTTATGTTGATGATATGCTGATTGTGGGCCAAGACCGCAACAAGATAGCCGCATTGAAGAATGACTTAGGAAAGTTTTTTGCTATGAAAGATTTGGGGCAAGCTAAACAGATTCTTGGAATGAAGATAACTCGGGACAGGCCAAAGAAACTTTTATGGTTGTCCCAAGAACGATATGTTGAAAGGGTGTTGGAGAGATTCAACATGCACAAAGCAAAGCCGGTAAATACTCCACTTGCTGGACATTTCAAGCTAAATTCAGAACAAAGTCCAACAAGTGAGAAGGAGAAAGAAGAAATGAAGACTAGCCCATATGCATCAGCAGTGGGCAGTCTCATGTATGCCATGGTGTGCACCAGACCCGACATTGCATATGCTGTAGGAGTTGTGAGTCGCTTTCTAGCAAATCCAGGAAAGGAGCATTGGAAAGCAGTTAAGTGGATCCTACGCTATCTACGAGGCACAACGAAGAGGTGTCTATGCTTTGGCAATGGAAAACTTGAGCTGAACGGTTACACCGATGCAGATTGGGCTGGTGATAAAGACTCGAGAAAATCAACTTCAGGATTTGTGGTTACCTTTGCAGGGGGAGCTGTTTCATGGCAATCGAAGCTACAAAAGTGTGTTGCCTTATCCACCACGGAAGCAGAGTATATCGCAGCAACGGAAGCATGCAAGGAGATGTTATGGATGAAGAACCTCTTACTTGAGTTGGGAGTAAAGCAAGACAAGTACAACTTGATGTGTGACAACCAAAGTGCTATTCACTTAGCAAAGAATCCAACATTTCATTCTCGCTCAAAGCACATTGATATTCGGCATCATTGGATACGAGAAGTTCTTGAAGGGAAGTTCATACATCTCAACAAAGTACACACAGATGAAAACTGGTCAGACTTTATGACCAAAGTACTACCGATCAAGAAGTTTGAAGATTGCTGCAAAGGCACCGGCATGACAACGGTTTCGGGCTAAGTCGGAAAGGGGGAGATTTGTTGGGTTTTCCTCCTTAAGCCCAATTAACCTTAGCCCAAGAAGAAGAAAAATCTAGAGAAAAGTGGAGAAAGATGAAGAAGTGTGTAGAAAAAGAAGTATGTGGAAAGTGGAGAAAGATGAAGAAGTGTGTAGAAAAAGAAGTGTGTAGAAAAGGAAGTGTGTAGAGAAAGAAGTGTGTAGAATTTTTAATAGTTACCTTTCCATTAGTATAAATAGGGGTGTTTAGTTCATTTGTAATCAATCAAGAAAAGCAAGAAAGAAAAACAAGAGAGAAAACACTTGTAAGAGAGAGTTTCCTAAAATTTCATCTTTGTAGTAAATCCCTTTCCTAAATATTAAGAGTCTTCTTCTTAAACTCTTAGTTGTCTAAATCCCATCTTCATCTCACGAAGAATATTGGGTAATTTTCCCAACAAAGTAATGGAGAATATGTTGCAATATTCTTCTTGTCAGCGATTCGGTACAGATTGCAAGAACGTTATTGCTATGGTAAGGAAACCAGAGTCATGGCTAAATTTTGTAACATAATTAAAGGCTATTAAGACGTTGATAATATGCTTTTCAAGGTTCGAGATATGTCATATCCTAAGGGCTCACAATGGAATCTCAGACGCTCTAGTCAAGACTGCAAGTTTATTTCATAAAAACTTTTACTTTGTTGATTGTTATATTCCAGTCTGGTTTCTCAAATCATTTCAAGTTTGAGTAATATAACAGCCGTTTGTTGCCAAAGAAAAAAAATCCTGCTGCCTTTCTATCATCGAGTCTGGTCATTACTCAGTGGAATAAATATAATTTTTCATGGTTTGAACTCTGGGGGGGGATGCTATCGATGATTCATGAGAAAAAGTTGTATTTGGTTTAACAAACTGCGAATCAAGATCCTGATTCAAATACCTTTTGAAGACTAAGTAACGTTAAGTGTTGCTTATTTAACACTCGTAATAAATGTCCCCAAGAAGATTAATAACTTCTGCTTAACGCAATCAACAAACATCTATAATAGATGCTCAGTTAGATGATTCATAGACCAGACCCGTTTCTCCAACTGGACATTTATAATAGATGATCTACTTAAAAAACTAATCATCATGATTATTATTCTGAAATTCCACAGAGTAATATGATTTGATAATCCCGAAGAAAATACACATATATCCATGAATCAGGACCCAAAAGTAGAAAGCTTGTCCTTGACAAAATCAATGTACGATAAGGCTTAGTAAGGGAATCTAATGAACATGCAACTTATTATAATTAAGAGGGAAAAACAACCAACCACTCGTCAAAACTATACTACTAACAGTGTTGAGAAACAAATGCAAATTAACTACGGAGAAAAAAATATACAATTGAGGTAAATACTTGTTTAGGTTTGTATATTTACAATCATTAAACATGTATTTATACTACTTTAAAAACTCGATGTTTTTTCTTTAAGAAGACATTTTTATTCACTAAAAGACATTTTGTAGAATCTAAAAGACACGCCAGAGTGTGGACACGCCAGATCTTCTCGCTACTATGTTACTGATGCGTCTCCATCACACTACGCCGTCTTAAGCATCGACGGTTCTTCACAGAGTCGGTTCTACGGTCCTCCCACCCATTTCCTCTTCACAGAAACTATTGTGCAAGAGTGTGGACTCGCAAGATCTGCTCACTACTACATCACCGTAGCGTATCCATCACATTACGCCGTCTCAAGCATCGACGGTTCTTCACAAAGTCGTTTCTGCGACCCTCTCACCGGAGCTGCTATTTTCTATGGAAGTTCATGGATTTATTGCTCTTAAAACCCATTGGTTGGGTTCTTCAACGTCGTTTTCGACTTTTCAGTGTTCTTTCAAACACGGGTTTTAGCACTACAAGTGAAGCTTCTCTATGGGTCTCTTCTCTCCTTTGCCATATTTATTCCTTGTTATGTTTTAGTTATTTTCGTTTATCAAATTATTGTCGCGAATATCTCCGGTTGTAACCGACTTAGCCCATGAGACCTTTAATTTTAATATAAGCATCTAGTGTTCAAAAAAAAAAAAGAATCTAAAAGACATTTTACTGATACACTGAGATTTAAATCACTTCCAAAATCAGATAAGCAAGTCGTGAAACTATTGGACTCATCTTCGACCTCTGCACAAACGTCATCTACTTCACCGCTACTTCTGCCGCTGTGCAAATAACACAAAGAACCACGTGACCTCGCGTGTGGGTATCTCACGAATAACCTTAAAGAAGACGTTTCCACGATGTAACGTCTTTAAGTCTTAAGTTTTATTCAGAATCTCAACAAACATATATGATTGATAATCCAGAAGCACATAAAACCATAAATCATGATTGAACCATTTATTATAACAGTAAAAGCATGCGCTTGAAGAAATCAACGGACAACAAGGCCTCGTTAGCAAGTCTCTCGAGCATGTCGCTTCTTGCAAAAGTAGGGAAAAGCAACCAACCACAAGTCACAAAGACAAACCCCACTGTAAGAAGCCGCGACACTGTTGTACTCAACTTCCACCGCTGTGCAAACGCCGTCCTCTTCACAGCTATCTCAGCTGCAGTGCAAACTCCATGTAACACAAAGAAACAAGTCACTTCTCCCCTAGGCATCTCAAAGGTTAAAGTGTAGAAGACACCTCGTGAGCTACACCAGAGACAGTGAATGTTGCCAAAACCGCCAAAAAACTAGCACAATCGGAACTCATTAAGACTCTACAAATCTGCCGCACGGGGACGTATATGCCCGGCCGAAGGATTGCCGTCATCATAAGGTTCCACCGGCGACTCCAAAAGTCATGAAGAGAGGTGGCTAAGTATGGTTCATTGAACTGAGGGTCCAGATCGCACCCAAGTGTTATAAAAACCAAATGTTTGACAAGGGTAAAGACAACTTCTAGCTCCAAGTACATATGCGTGGCAAAGAAAAACAATAGCACAACTGGAGACATATATTGTTTGTAATCATAAATATGTAACACCACACCAATTATGACAACTTTAATGGGTAAACCCCATTTGGGGAATTGAATTTTAGGATTAGGGTTTTGTTGAGGCTTGATGGGCAAGCAAGTGAAGCAGATGAATCGGAAGACATTTGGGGGAAGTGGGGAAAGAGAACCTTGATCGAAAGAGAAGAGTATGAGTTTTGAAGTAGCCATCCATGAAAGGAAAATAGATATGGAACAAGAGATATGAAGGGTAGAGAAATACAGAGGAAGAACATGAAAGAAAGCATAAACTGGAAGAACAGAGATTAACCTAAAAACTCCAGGTTTGATTCTGGATGATATGTAGTAACAGTAAGATACAGAGATTACTGCAAGAACCCATGCTATGACGAAACCTATGAGTTCTCCATCCATCTCTCAGATCTTTTTTTTTTTTTGCGTTGTTGAGTTCTTGCAATCACTGAGGCTTTAACTTAATGGTTGCGTGTACAAGAAGCAATCAGAATTAATTAGGGCATGTGGTTTTACAGTTGCGCAATTGAACAGGATTCTGAAAACAGATCAACTTGTGACCTATTTCTTCTTAATTAGGCTGCTTCCTTTGTGCATCTCTCTTGTGCGATATCACTGACTGTTTCGTTTCTTTTAATCAAATGGCACATTCCATCGACACTTAGGCTTCGATTGGTACAACTGAAGAATATCAGTATGTAGTAGAAGCAGAATGCTGCAAAAAAGTTTAAGCTTTTATTAAAGTTTTTAATAAAGTAATTAATAGAGCAATAACAATATACAATTTTAAAATTATCATATATATATATATATATATATATATATATTTATTTATAATATATATTAATAAAATATTTGTTATTAAAAGAAATGAATCTTATTTCAATATAGAAATTAAATTATAAATGTGAAATATTATTATTTAAAAAAGTAAATTAAAAATATAACATTTATTTCTGAATATAAACATATTTTGATATTATTAAATAAAATAAATTAATTATATATAAATTATCAATATTTATTCATTGGTAGAGGAGTAACTGGTTCATATATAAAATTATCATAAAAATTAATATATGATATATAATTTTTCTATTTCTAAAAAGTATATATATGTTTTTATTTATTTTATACATATATATATATATATTATGTTATGTTTTATTAAAAAATAATGAATGATATTTGTAATTATATAAATTATATTATATTTTTAATGTGAAATATGGCCTTTTTAAAATTTAAAAATATTTAATCTCAATTTATATTTTAAAAAATACAATTTATATTTTGGACTGTAAACATAACTTTTATATTATTAGTAAAAATAAATTACTTATATATATATTTTTTATTTTTATATATTCGAACTGTAAATGCTCTACCAAAAACTCCATATGAGAGCATTGAGCAAATAACATTTCGAGAATATTAGCATCTTGGAAAAAAATTTTCTAAATGCATTTCTTCATTAATGTTTATTGGATAATAAGAAATATAATGCTTATGATAATATTCTGCCAATCAAGTTCTTACCGTACGCTAAAAGTATATAATACATATTGTTTTTATAACAATGTTTTGTCTAAGTGTAGACCATCGCTAAGTTAAGCAGACCATCTAATAGCATGTGCAAGGGGAGAATTTGAACAAGACTTCAAATATAAAATAAAAAATAAATATTTTTCAAAAATATGTAAATAAATTATAATAAAATAATAAATTTTAAATTTTTAGATATATTGCTAGATTAGAGCTTATAATTATAAAAGATAGAAATAATTTGGGACAGTCCTAAAGCTAAGTATGAAATAATTATCAATATTAGAAATGAATTTGATCTCAAAAAGGCTATGATTCGGAATTCGAAGCTCGTTTAAACTCAAAGAATCTGCTGCTTTTCTATCACTGAGAGTCTGGTCATTACTCAGTTGAATAAATTTAATTTGTCATGGTTTGAACTCTAGGGGAATATTATCAATGATTCATGCAAAAGTTGTATTTGGTTTGACAGACTTTCAAACACCTTTTGAAGACTAAATAACGTTAAGTTGTGCTTATTTAACACTCGTCAATATAAATATCCCCAAGAAGATAAATAACTCCTGATTAACGAAATCAACAAACAACAAAGCTTCATGTGTCATGCTATGACTCTAGAGACTTATAATAGCCAATAAAGCTAAAGAGATGATGGTAGAAGAGCCGTGATAATAATTTTGGAGGCATTCACTTTTAAAGAGGTGACATTAATATTTCATCAGTTAGATGATTAATCATAGTCCACACCCGTTTCACCAACTGAACATCTACAATAGATGATCTACTAAAAACATTAATTAATCACCATGAGCATTATTCTGAAATTCCACATAGTAATTTGATTTGATTATCCAGAATAAAATGAACATATATCCATGAATCATGACGGGTAAAAGGACGTTTCTACTTGACAAAAAAAAGGACGTTTCTAAACCTTTTTTCTGTGATACTTATTCCTTTTCGAACCATAGATAAATGGGGATCTTTACCACATTGTTGATATTATTTTTCATTTTTATCTTCATTATATAGACATTTTTTATAAATATTTTTTTTAAAACTAATTAGAATCCTAAATTTTACATTCCTAAACTTTATCTCATCCTACCCCACCCATTATTAAACCCTAAATCTTAGTTTAACTAACCTAAGGATTATAAGTGTATTTTTTTCTTTTAAAAAATAAATGTAAAAGTAATTAATGTAAATGTGAAAAGTGGTACAAGAAAAATGATATTTTTGATAATTTACCTAAATAAATGTGTACTTTATCACATATTATATGTAAATTTTAAAAAAAAATTTCTAAACTTTTTAAAATGTGTGTAAAATTATTTTAAATGAAATAGATATAAATCAACCGTTAATTTTTGTGATGTGATACTAAAAAGACACTGTTTCATTAAAAGAAAAATTTAAAACATTTAACATTTTGGGATTCGGACCAAAGTTATGTGATATTTCATTACAAACTACATATAAATTCAAATAAATTGTTTAAACTTTTTTTTAAACTTGCTTAAAACTATTTTGAACGTAACATATGTTAATCAACTGTTAACTTATGTGATTTAACGACACCGTTGCATTAAAAGAAAACTTTATAGATTTAACATTTATGGGACTTGAAACCCAGGTTACTTCAAGGCGTCAACATACCAATAGCCAAGTAACATTGACAAATCCATTATTATTCAAACATGAATTTCAAAAATACATTTAAAATCTATTGTTATTGAACTTAAAATATCATAAAGTACTCTGAAATCTTTTGTTATTGAAAATATTTTAAATTTTAGAGTTTTAATATTTTAAGTCATTTTAAAGTGTTTGGGTAAAATTTCTTATTTAAAAAAATTAAATTTGAAATCTCATGATTTTAGCTGATATTCTAAGGTGTTTTAACAAAAATCACTTAAACCTCTATTATTCCTTGAAATCATCTATAATCTCGTTAAAAATCAAATCAATTGAATACACCTCCCTTGATGCCACATAAAATTGTTTATTATATATTCAAATCGGTGTCAAAAATCTATTGTCTTAAATCCTCTCATTCAAATACACAGCATTATATTCCTTGTCAACATCACTGATTTTCCTTCCCGTGAATATTGGTCGCGTCTGCAGATTCTTCCAAACATTAGTTTTAATGCCGGAGCTTCAACCCAAAACAACGACCTAGAAACAGTGTTGGTCTAATATTTTTGAAACCCTAAGCAAAAGAGAAAAATTAAAAAGTTTTCACATTAAAATACTTTAATATGTTTGGTTTAAAAGTATAGAGAAATGTGGAAAATACAAAAAATAAAAATAAAGCAAACCAAGAAAACGAAAAATAAATCAAAATCACAATTTGGCTCACCCAAACCGGATACGTTTAAAACCGATTTCTCTAATATCAACAACATGATTTTTGTTTTGTTTTATCTAATAACATATATATATATATATATATATATATATATATATATATTACATTAGAAATTTATAAATAATTCAATTCTATTAGTGATTGATAACATAAATCTAATATATTAAAACAGAGTCCTATTTGAATACCTTGGCATGTTTTTTTTTGGACTTATTGAAAATGTTGTGACTTATCTATTAACTAACATCTTCCATTTACACATTTAGTCATCTCATTTCTTTCTTATTTACATATTCTTCCAATATCACTAAAAATAATATATTTAAATTAATTAATGTCAATAGGTTGTTATATCTTTGTCGTAAACAAAATAATCTCGAAATATATAGAGTATGTTATATAAAACTATCTATAAATATAGTATTAATTAATTTATTTTAGTAAAATATAAAAGAATCTAAATTTTACTTAAAAATTTAAATATTTTTATAAAATTATACATTAATAATTTTCTTGATTAGTAATATAATATTATTATAAATTAATTTAACTAAGTTTTTATTATAAAACAGGAAAATAAAATTCTACACTATTTTTTTTAATAAATTCTATAAATATATTTTCTATTATATAAAAATAGCAGTGTTACATTAGTTAAATATGGTAAAATTATATTAAATAGGTAAATTAACAAATTTTAAAATTTTATCTACTATTAACAAATAGTAATTAGACCATTTCAAAAATTAGTTAATATGACATATTTAATTATTTACATTAATAATAAACCAACTAAAGATTTGAATTTTAATTATAACAAAATCTGTGGAGAAAGAATCTAACAAAATCTTACTTAAGAATTTAAATATTTTTATAAAATAATACATTAATAAATTTTGTAATTAGTTATATAATATTATTATAAATCAATGTTAACTAAAATTTTATTATAAACAAGAAAATAAAAATACTACTATTTTTTATAAATTCTATAAATAAATTCTGGATTATATGAAAATAGAAGTGTTACATAAATTAAATATGATAAAATTATATTAAATAGGTAAATTAACAAATTGTAAATTTTAACGTTTTTCATATGAATAAATCAGCATTCATCATTAAAATAGGCTAAAACTCATAAACTGTATAATAGCTTTATACAAAATAAATATTAGATATTAGATATAATAGATTTTTTGAACAATCACAATTTTGATAATCAACAATTATGAACCAAATAAAATAGTCTATTTTTGAACCTATAAGATTTTGAATTTAAATATATTAGATATTAGATATAATAGATTTTTTAAACAATCACGATTTTGATAATCAATCAATTAGGAACCAATTTTTTTTCCAAAATATTCATCAACTCATTATACCATATTTATAATTTGATAACAGAATTTTCAATCCTTCTAAAACGTGTGCAACACCCACCGAATATTTTGGGTATATAAATCTGGTAAATTAATAATAAACCAACTAGAATTTTTATTTTTTTTAATTATAACAAAATCTGTTGAGAAAGAATTTAACAAAATTTTACTTAAATTATACATTAATAAATTTCGTGATTAATAATATAATATTATTTGATATCTCTTGATTTTGATGATTTTTAGATTCATATTTTGGTTTATTATTATCATTTTAGGTTGCATTTAGGTCTTTATATTGCATTTGCATGCATAATTGCATTTGACAGGGTTTAGATTGCACAATTGGAAGTTTAAGGCGAAAATCAAGGGTTAAATTGTACATTATGGAAGTTTGGGGTTAAAATGTGATGTTAACAAGAGGTCAGGGACTAAGGTTGCAAATCCAGAATATCGCATGGGCTAAATTGCACGATTAGAACTTTTGGGCTGATTACGCGAGGACGTTTCTGCACATTCAATAGTCTTGGGGTCAATTCGTAATTGTCCAGAAGCTGAAGGACCTGTTTTGCAAATAGGCTGAAACCCACCATTGGAGAGAACGAGCTTTCTCCGTGACGTTATGGCTGCGACCCCCGACGATGGAAGAGCACGAGCTTGACCCAGGCATTTTAGAGGATCTTGGCACGGCGAGGCTTGGACAAGAAACCCGTGGTGGAGCAAGGCGGAGATGGAGACTTAACGCCATGGAGGAGACCAGATCCGGAGCTTGACGGCGCGGTGGTTGATGAGAGCAAGATGGAGTGATGAGCACGAGCTCAACCACGGCGACTAAAGCTTGAAATGAAGAAGACAAAGGCAACGAGCCATCCGTCTCAAGCGGTTCGCAGTGGCTCGCCGTAGCGGGATAGCAAGGCCGCTGTCTCTGCACCTCCAATCCCTGCTCCATATCTGGATGGTGTAGCGGGATGCAGTGGCCGCTACACAGAAGAAAAGTCACTATTGACCGGTTTATTCCGGTTAAACTTTGGTTTATGGGATCGAACCAGCTCGAGTTTTGCCTTCTTACATATAGTTTTAGACCCCCAAAACCCTAAGATATCTCATTTTCTCTAAAAAGAACTTATTTTGGATTGTAAAAGCTTGAATCTTTGTTGATTTCTAAGGAAGTACTTCATCTTATCTTGTTTCTCTTACATGATTAACCTTGAATCTCACATAGATTTGAGGTTTATCATGGAGTTTATTGAGTAAACATTCTTAGATTCATGGGTTAAGTAGATTAGGGTGATTAGGTGAATGTTTAGGATGATTCTTGCTTGATTAACTTTGTTCTATGGCTTATTAGGTGATTTTAATGCTAGGTTAAGGTTGGGAAATCTAATCTAGATCATAAGTAGTTTCACGCCCGGAAGGTGTTCGATGAAATGCTTGAACAACCTAGTATTGTCCTATACATGCTTGGCCAACGGGAGTTGTTGTCAAGATGTTTAGTGGTTAGTAGACTTGTGTTTTATGCATGCTTGATTAGGTAAGGCCAACGGGAGTTGATGTCTAATTCATGATTAGCATAGGGACTATTGTCACGGGAGTGGATTAGTCTATTTGAACGAGATTTAGACCTATAGACTTGTTGATTGTTTTGTTTGAGCATCCTAGATTGAATCTTGATCACCCGATATCGATGATCTTGCCCATGGATCTATCCTTAGCTATTGATTTAAAGTTTGATTCTTGCACTTGTTTCTTGTTTGAATTTGAGATCACTTTGTTCATAATTCTAGGAGTTTAGTTTGTTACAAATCATCAATCTTCCCTTGTTTGCTTAGATTAGGAAATTTTGTGTATTCTTAGTGTTATAGATCACTAGTTCTCTGTGGATTCGATCCTAAAGTGCTGCATCGATATACCATTCGATTGTGGTAGCGTGCACTTAGGTTAATTGGCCTGTGGTAAAACGCAGAACATCAATTTGGCGCCGTTGCCGGGGAACTAAGTAGATTTATCATTAGGATTTCAAATTTTCTTGAGACTAAGCTTTATTTTCTTATGTTTTGTTTTGATTTGTTTTGTATAATTACTAACCTTTTAGTCTAGTTTTGTTTTTCTTGTAGTAATGGCTTCAAGCTACTTTGAGAAGCCACAAGAAGAGGAAGGCACATTTGAGGATGACATTGAAGATCAGCCGTATGTGAAGCCACCACCATTTGATATACGCATACTCACACCAGACCAAAGAGTGGAGTTACATCGGCTTAGGAGCATGAAAGAGTATTGGGGCAAGCCAATGAGACACATAGCACAAATGGTTCGGGTACACCTCATTAGAGATAGAGCAGAGTTTGAAAGAAGGGATGTTACTCAAGATGAGTATGATGCTGCTTGTGCCCTTAATGAGGTAATGTATTGGGTTCCACCAACCCAACTAGAAGGTATATGCGATTCTACTTCTGAACTTCATTATTTTGAGGATAATTGCTTGCCTTGTGTTGAAGATATTGCCTCTGATCTGAATTCTCATGCTCTCATCAATGAATGTCTTGATCTGATATGTGAAACTAGAAAACTAGATGATTTGAGAGTAGAAAAGATTGTTAGAGATTATTTTGAAGTTTGTTTTGACAAGAACTATCTTTGTGCTTCAATTGATCTCGAAACTAACTTTTTGATGCTTGATGAATCTAGACCTCTTCTTGAATTAGCTGATCTAGGGTGTGAAACTGATATAAATAAAATAATAGAAAACCCTGAGATCGACATCGATCATGAGAATAAGAACATTGTGCTTTATTTGATTGATGGTGATGAAGTAGATTACTTTGTGAAAACCTCGTTTGAACCTGTAGTCGACTTTGTGTTTCCATCAAATGCATTTGATTCTCATGATCATCTGAACCTCAAGGAGCATGTGTTAATCCATGCTATATCTTTAGTGATGCTCCTTGATGAAAAATCTGTCTATTTCCTATGGACAGTAGTGTGCTCCTTTGCACATTTTGTTCCTTGTGTTTGCAGGAGAAGGACCAAAGGTGCATTGGCTCAACCTTTTGATTCCTATGACTAGCAAGCACACAAAGTCAAGCTAGAGACTTAAAACAAGCGCGCTTGGGAGGCAATCCCATGTCTATCCTTTGTATATATTTCTATTTCTATTTTATTTTGTTTTAATGTGTTTGAATAAGTTTAGGGACAAGTTTGGGGGAGTTCTAAATCTTTCCAAGAGGTGAAGACAAAATGGCCAAGGTCACAGCAAGCTCTCTCCCTCCTCATCCCCCTTCTTTCATCAAGGACAACTCCAAGTAAGTGCATTCTACCCTTGTCAATACTTAGTTCATCATATTTTATTTTCCCTTTCACCTCTCTTTCAAATTTATTTTCACACAAGAGACTGTGTGAATTAAGTTTGGGGGAGAGTCTACTATCTCACCTTGTTTTCTGTTTTGTTTACTTGTCATCCATCTCATGCATTGCATTGTACATACTTATTTGCATAGAAAAAACCTAAAAATTTGAAAATTTTCGAAAACAACAAAAACAAGCATCATTTGCACCTTTAGGATTGAGTCTAGAAGCATTTAGGTTGCATTGCATATGCATTAAGAGTCTTAATGAACTTTTATTGGTAAGTAACAACTTAAGAGTTTGATTGAATGTCCATCTTTGGAGTTGTTTATTACATTTATATGAACATGAAGTTAAGGAAGAACCATGCTTGGATCTCATTGCTTGAAAGTTGAACTCATTTGTAGATGCATGTCTTCCTTGTAGCTCAACTCTATGAACTTGAACTTAAATGAACATCTAATTACTCTCTCTTGAAGCTTGAATTGCTCACTCTTGGTAACAACAGAACATTCAAGTTTGCTTATCCACTTTTAGACCTTCTTACAAGCTTGAATGGCCATTTGCATCACTAAATGGTACCTCACCTTGAACCCTAACCCTTTTTCTTTGCCCCTTGATTGTTTGATGAGTGAGGCCTCTTGTTGATGATGTATTCTAGTGCAAAATTTTGAATGACAGAGGAACGACAAGTAGTAACCTCCGTATGCCAATTACCTTTATTGGTTAGGATGGGGGGTTTAATGGGATTGTTTTGGAGTGAGATTAAGTGATGAGAGGAAAGAAAAGAAGAGAGTGAAAGCAATGAAAGAGTGAAAAGAAAACCAATAAAAAAAAGGGTAAAATAAAAGAGAAACTTAGGAAGCATGAGATAAAAAATGACATCCTCTAGAAAAGAAAATAAAAGAATTGAGAGGATGAAAAGAAAAGAGAGCTTCCTAAGTAGTAAAATGGTGAAAAGAGTGAATTTGGGGGTGAGAGAAGTGTTTTGGGTTTGATATTTTTGGTTTGGGATTGTAGATACATAACTTGGGAAGGGTAGAACATGGAAGTGAATACTTGTATGCATGAATTGTTCTTCTTCTTCTTACTTTTGCAATAGCTTATGCATCCCTTTTTCATGAGTGAAAAACCCTAAGGAAATTGAGCAAACTCCACTTTAAATGTCATCTTAGCCTCTTTAGCACCTAGCCCTTTGGTTTGTGATTTAAGTTGATCGAGAGAGTTCACTAAACACTTAATGAATGTTAAAGAGTTGAGTTACATTGGTTTCTTGCTATTACATTGAAAGTTTAGCTCTAAAGCATTGCATGAATGATGAGTATGGCTAACTCTTTTAAAGAAGAAATCATTGGTGCACTTTAAAACTACTTTGATGGATATTGAGTTGAATGCTTTTGTTGTTACTCTAAGGTTTAAGTTCTCATTTTAAAATATTTCCTCATCTTGTTCTTGAAAGTTTACTTGTGGACAAGTAAAGAGCAAGTTTGGGGGAATTGATATCTCTTGATTTTGATGATTTTTAGATTCATATTTTGGTTTATTATTATCATTTTAGGTTGCATTTAGGTCTTTATATTGCATTTGCATGCATAATTGCATTTGACAGGGTTTAGATTGCACAATTGGAAGTTTAAGGCGAAAATCAAGGGTTAAATTGTACATTATGGAAGTTTGGGGTTAAAATGTGATGTTAACAAGAGGTCAGGGACTAAGGTTGCAAATCCAGAATATCGCATGGGCTAAATTGCACGATTAGAACTTTTGGGCTGATTACGCGAGGACGTTTCTGCACATTCAATAGTCTTGGGGTCAATTCGTAATTGTCCAGAAGCTGAAGGACCTGTTTTGCAAATAGGCTGAAACCCACCATTAGAGAGAACGAGCTTTCTCCGTGACGTTATGGCTGCGACCCCCGACGATGGAAAAGCACGAGCTTGACCCAGGCATTTTAGAGGATCTTGGCACGGCGAGGCTTGGACAAGAAACCCGTGGTGGAGCAAGGCGGAGATGGAGACTTAACGCCATGGAGGAGACCAGATCCGGAGCTTGACGGCGCGGTGGTTGATGAGAGCAAGATGGAGTGATGAGCACGAGCTCAACCACGGCGACTAAAGCTTGAAATGAAGAAGACAAAGGCAACGAGCCATCCGTCTCAAGCGGTTCGCAGTGGCTCGCCGTAGCGGGATAGCAAGGCCGCTGTCTCTGCACCTCCAATCCCTGCTCCATATCTGGATGGTGTAGCGGGATGCAGTGGCCGCTACACAGAAGAAAAGTCACTATTGACCGGTTTATTCCGGTTAAACTTTGGTTTATGGGATCGAACCAGCTCGAGTTTTGCCTTCTTACATATAGTTTTAGACCCCCAAAACCCTAAGATATCTCATTTTCTCTAAAAAGAACTTATTTTGGATTGTAAAAGCTTGAATCTTTGTTGATTTCTAAAGAAGTACTTCATCTTATCTTGTTTCTCTTACATGATTAACCTTGAATCTCACATAGATTTAAGGTTTATCATGGAGTTTATTGAGTAAACATTCTTAGATTCATGGGTTAAGTAGATTAGGGTGATTAGGTGAATGTTTAGGATGATTCTTGCTTGATTAACTTTGTTCTATGGCTTATTAGGTGATTTTAATGCTAGGTTAAGGTTGGGAAATCTAATCTAGATCATAAGTAGTTTCACGCCCGGAAGGTGTTCGATGAAATGCTTGAACAACCTAGTATTGTCCTATACATGCTTGGCCAACGGGAGTTGTTGTCAAGATGTTTAGTGGTTAGTAGACTTGTGTTTTATGCATGCTTGATTGGGTAAGGCCAACGGGAGTTGATGTCTAATTCATGATTAGCATAGGGACTATTGTCACGGGAGTGGATTAGTCTATTTGAACGAGATTTAGACCTATAGACTTGTTGATTGTTTTGTTTGAGCATCCTAGATTGAATCTTGATCACCCGATATCGATGATCTTGCCCATGGATCTATCCTTAGCTATTGATTTAAAGTTTGATTCTTGCACTTGTTTCTTGTTTGAATTTGAGATCACTTTGTTCATAATTCTAGGAGTTTAGTTTGTTACAAATCATCAATCTTCCCTTGTTTGCTTAGATTAGGAAATTTTGTGTATTCTTAGTGTTATAGATCACTAGTTCTCTGTGGATTCGATCCTAAAGTGCTGCATCGATATACCATTCGATTGTGGTAGCGTGCACTTAGGTTAATTGGCCTGTGGTAAAACGCAGAACATCATTATTATAAACCAATTTAACTAAGTTTTTATTATAAAACAGGAAAATAAAATTCTACACTATTTTTTCATAAATTCTATAAATAAATTCTCTATTATATAAAAATAGCAGTGTTACATTAGTTAAATATGGTAAAATTATATTAAATAAATTAACAAATTTTAAAAATTTATCTACTAACAAATAGTAATTAGACCATTTCAAAAATTAGCTAATATGACATATTTAATTATTTACATTAATAATAAACCAACTAAAGATTAAAATTTTAATTATAATAAAATCTGTTGAGAAAGAATCTAACAAAATCTTACTTAAGAATTTAAATATTTTTATAAAATAATACATTAATAAATTTCGTAATTAGTTATATAATATTATTATAAATCAATGTTAACTAAAATTTTATTATAAACAAGAAAATAAAAATTCTATTATTTTTAATAAATTCTATAAATAAACTCTAGATTATATGAAAATATAAGTGTTACATGAATTAAATATTATAAAATTATATTAAATAGGTAAATTAAAAAATTTTAATTTCTAAAGTTTTTCATTTAAATAAATCATCATTCATCTTTAAAATAGGCTAAAATTCATAAATTGTATAATGGCTTTATACAAAATAAATGTATTAACATATGTTAAACTTATATATCTACAATTTTTTTATTTATATTGAAACTCTCAACAATATAGTGTTTAAAATGTTTGTATACAAAAATATAATAATATATAATAAATTTTAATTCATATACTATTTAAAAAAATGTCAATAGAAAACTATGGTATTTTAGCAACTCACTTAAAATATTAATGACAAATCAAATTTTAATTTTAAATTTATTTTTGTTTTAATTATAAAAAATATGTTGAGAATTTTATTTTAAATAGTACCAAAATTCAAATATCTTATGTATACAATAATAGATTAGATGTAGTAACAAAAAAATTCAAAATTAATTTGATGTTCCAAACTCAAAAATAGTTGTGTAATTTTCTAGAGTTTTTTTGACAAATATAAAATTTTAAAAATAAATATTTACACACAAAATAATAACATTGCAAAACGAAAAAACTATTTGAATAAAGAATAAAGTTTTGAAATGCAGCACGAAAAAACTATTTGAATATGCTGTAAAAATTAAAGCAATGAAGTCTTAATTTTTTAAAATAAAACTTAATATCATAACATCCAAAATATCATATATCAATAAATTTTAATAAAATAATATGATAAATACTACTATGTATAAAAGTTACTAAAAATAGGTCTATATTATTTAAACAAAACAGTGTTTTTACTTATAAATTCCGTAAAACACTAAAATGATATATGTTAAAGTATATTTTCTTATACATATTGAATAGATTTCTTTTAAGTAATATAAATAAATAAAATTTAAAATATATTATATACAAAATGTATAAATTAAAGAAAAAAACATATTTTGAAAGAGATTCTTTATTTGATTATTTCATATGGTTATTTTATTGTATTTCAACTCAAAAATATATTAGTAAGTAATAAAAATTAATAACAAATTAAAATGTTTTAAGCAAATCACTATATATTAATAATTTTGAGGAAGAAATATAAAAACAATTATAGAATTACATAATATATAGCACTAAATTAAAAATTATATAATTAAAATATTTGTAATAATATCAAATACATTTATAAAATAGAAAAATATCCGCACGGACGTGCGGGTTAAAATCTAGTTTACAAGTTAACTTCAAGGAATATTAGTCAGTGTTATAATAAATCATTTATTTATACAAAAATTTTCATTTAAAAAAATTATTATTTAATTATATGCTTATTCAATATATTTATTAATAGAATTTCTATAAACAAAGACAAAATTCTTACAAATATTATTATTATCAAAAAGATTCTAAATTATTTTTGCATATAAACACTAAAAATTCTTAGTATGAAAAAGTTAAATATAGTTATGCCCTATAAAACTATATGTCCTAAACAGTCGCTTGGTGACAAGCTTGCCTTTGCAGTGCCGGACTTGATGCCATACATATAAAACATTGGTATGGGCCCAAAAATTTGTGGAGTCTACAATTTTTAAAAGTATAGTTTATGCATTTTATAGAGAAGTATTAATACATTAAAAAAATTATTTTGGAAATATGATTCAAAATTTAAAATCAAATATAAAACTAACCCATAATTTTTTTTTTTTTGGGAAATTTTCATTTGTCTTATCCACTACAAAATTCGTAATATTTATGAATAATAATTCAGAAGCACAGACATCAAAAAGTCATGATTTAACATTTATTATCAGTATAAAAACGTGCGCTTGAAGAAATCAATGGACAACAAGGCTTCGTTAGCGAGTCTCTCGAGCATGTTGCTTCTTGCAGGAGTAGGGAAAAGCAACAAACCACTAGTTACAACCAAAAACCCGAAAGTAAGAAGCCGCGACGCTGTTGTACTCAACTTCCACCGCTGTGCAAACGCCGTCCTCTTCACAGCTATCTCAGCTGCAGTGCAAACTCCATGTAACACAAAGAAACAAGCCACTTCTCCTGTAGGCATCTTAAAGGTTAAAGTGTAGAAGAACACCTCGTGACCTACACCAGAGACAAAGAACGTCGCCAAAACCGCCAAAAATCTAGCCCAATCGGGGCTCATTCGGCCTCTACAAAGCTGCCTCACTGGGAGGTATATGGCTGGTCGAAGGACTGCCGGGACCATAAGGTTCCACCGGCGACCCCAGTAGTCTTGAAGAGAGGTGGCTAAGTATGGTTTATCGAATTGCGGCTCCAGGTCGCACCCAAGAGTTAAAAACACCAAAATTTTGACGAGCATCAAAATGATTTCTAGCTCCAAGTATGCATGCAGAGGATAGAGAAAAAATATCACAACTGGTGACATATATTGTTTGTAATCATACATATATACCACCACACCAAATATGGCAACTTTTATGGGGAACCCCCATTTAGAGTTAGAGATTTGGTTGTTAGGATTAGGGTTTTGTTGGGCCTTGATGGGTAAGCAAGTGAAGCAAATGAATCTGAAGATATTTGGAGGAAGTGGGAAAAGAGGACCTCGATTGAAAGAGAAGAGCATGAGTTTAAAGTTAGCGAGCCATGCAAGAAAAACAGATACACAACAAGAGATATGAAGAGTAGAGAAAAACAAAGGAAAAACATGAAACAAGGCACAAACGGGAAGAACAGTGATTAACCTATAAACTCCAGCTTTGACTCTGGTTGATATGTAGTAACAGTAAGACACAGAGATTATTGCAGAAACGCATACTATGACAAGAGTTATGGTTTCGTCCTCCATCTCTCAAAATATTTTCTTTTGCATTGCTGAGTTCTTGCAATCACCGAGGCTTTAACTTGGTGGTTGCTTGTATAAGAAGTAACCAGAATAATAAAAACAATAACATAATATATAACTAAGGCATGTGGTTTTCCAGCTACACAATGGAGCAAGATTAGGAAAACAGATCAGCTTGTGCCCTAGTTCTTCGGAGGGTTACTTCAGTGCCTTGCGAAGACTATGAGGCCATGAGGTGCCTGAGGCAAAACTAATTTATTTTATATCAAACAATAGCATTAAATTTTTAATATGAACCAGGAAATATTTTTTTTTCCTATCTTAAATTTTGAAATTATTTTTAAGATAAATTAATCTTATGAAACTTAGTGGCAAACGTTATATATGTTGGCTACAATTGAAAATTTTATAAAGAAAAAGTGTTTTCGACATTTAAAATAAAAAGACAAAGAAATTAATTTCCACAACAGCTAAACAGAAATAATCTTATCTTATTATTTAAAAGTATTAAAATATAGTATGGTTTTTTAGTAATTTGTTCCTCCGTCTTCATGTTTAGATTGGATTAGTTTAGTTTGTTTGTTAAAGCATGATTAATAAGAGTTCTTAGGAATGTGATTCTTAAGAAACATTTTCTTATTTTTCCTTAAAAATTTTATTCGTAAAAACTTCCATTAATTATGGTCTTCTTTTCGTCTCCCAAAACCGTTGTAATGGTTCCGTCAGTTCTTGTCTGTCGGGATTCGTAGAATCGCCAGTTCATGTATTTGTTTAAAGTGAATATACTTCCAGTGTCTAAAAAAAGAAAAGATTATCTATAAATATGGGCCCCCTAAAATGTATGGATGTGAGAGGAGGTGGAAAGGGGGAAGGGGGAAGGGGGAAGGGGGAAGGGGGAAGGGGGAAGGGAGGAGGGGGGCTGAGGCCAATGCCTCGAAAATGATAAGGTGAGCACGGCTCTGGGTTGCTTCCTTTTGCATCTCACTTAAGAGATGTGTCATTATTTCGTTATTTTTACTCCAATGGCACATTCCATTGGCACTAAGCCTACGCTAAAAGTAATACATAAAAAGAAGTTAAAACACATGCATGTTGATTTTATAACATTCGGTTGGTTCATGTTGGACCATACTTAAGCTTAAGTATCAAATAGTTATAAACTAGGTTAAAATTTCTGCCTTCCGCGGAATAAACATTATGTATAGAAATTATTTTTACATACTATTACTTATTTTATATTCTTTTAGATATTATGAGATAATAAAATAGTAAATATGTATGCATAGATTACAGAACTAACAGCATTGTCGGAGACAAGTGTTATTTGTAATCACACTCGTTATGAGATTTAGGGCTTTGTTGAGGTTGATGGGGAAGCAGGTGAAGTAGATGAACCGGGAGAGACTTTGGGGGGAGTGGGTAAAGAGGACTGTCGTCAAAGGAGAAGAGGATGAGTTTGAAATTGGCGAGCCGTGCGAAGAAAAACACTGTATATTTAGAGAAGTGAACAGAGAAAGAAGAACAAACAGAACACAAGCTGGAAGAACATAGAGTAATCTTAAAACACCAGCTCTGATTCCGGTTGATATGTAGTAACAATAAGATACTGAGATGATTGCAGAAAACCAAATCTTGGTGAGGTTCTTGAATTCTTGTTTAGGATGGACACAATTACTTGCTACTGGTATGTTTACTCCTACTTGATTTTTATTTGACTCTTAAAGTCAAGTATTCGCCTTAATTAAGTTGAGTATCATGATATTTATTTCATTTACTTTCGAGTACAAAATAAATATAAGTACTAAAATGAAAACAACTACTTAGCGTTGTTCGCTTATTACTTATGACTTATTATCTGTAACTTATTATTTGTTTTTACTTTTGAACCAAAAAAATCTCTAAACTATAGTCAAATGATTTGTTTAAACGATAAATGAATTAAAAATAATATATTTATAGAAACATTTTAGAGCTTTTTTAATTTTATATTTATCATATATCGATTTAGAATATATGAAAAGTAAGAAAATACATTGTGTTAAAAGAAAAATTGTTTAGTTTAAGATTATAACTATCTAAGTTTTTTTCAAAATTCATATGCAAAGTTTAATAGCTACAATAAATAAATAATTATTACATAACTTACAAATATTAAATAATTTGTAAGCTAGTTTAGAAGTAACAAGTAGTAAAACAAGACAAATAACTTGAAAATATCTAGTTTTTAGTATTTACTTGAAATTACAAGTACTCATTTTTAATAAATCAAGTTACAAGTCCAAATTTTCATCATCCACGTTTTGATTTTTTTTTTTTAAAAAACCTTTTATTTTTTTGTTTGGATAGAAGTCCAAATTCGTAACGGCATGATAAAGTTCATTACTCCATCTTTGTCCTGTTTCTACTTCCCAAGCGTGTGGCCTAACCTTTTTATCGATAAACAATAATAGCTAAATGGCGGCTAGGGTTTGGAGTGGCGATTCTCAAGGATTGGGTACGGGAGGGCAGGACGTGACGATGGAAGAGACCAGAGAGAAAGGGGGACCACCGGGAGATCCCCCTGATGC